>JACYXH010000658.1:1549341-1564341 GCA_026745465.1 Lota lota
ACACACATACGGAGTACCGCTCTACAGACAGGCTGCTCCACCTGCCCCACCAACACACATACGGAGTACCGCTCTACAGACAGGCCGCTCCACCTGCCCCACCAACACACATACGGAGTACCGCTCTACAGACAGGCTGCTCCACCTGCCCACCAACACACATACGGAGTACCGCTCTACAGACAGGCTGCTCCACCTGCCCACCAACACACATACGGAGTACCGCTCTACAGACAGGCTGCTCCACCTGCCCACCAACACACATACGGAGTACCGCTCTACAGACAGGCTGCTCCACCTGCCCACCAACACACATACGGAGTACCGCTCTACAGACAGGCCGCTCCACCTGCCCCACCAACACACATACGGAGTACCGCTCTACAGACAGGCTGCTCCACCTGCCCACCAACACACATACGGAGTACCGCTCTACAGACAGGCTGCTCCACCTGCCCACCAACACACATACGGAGTACCGCTCTACAGACAGGCCGCTCCACCTGCCCACCAACACACATACGGAGTACCGCTCTACAGACAGGCTGCTCCACCTGCCCACCAACACACATACGGAGTACCGCTCTACAGACAGGCTGCTCCACCTGCCCCACCAACACACATACGGAGTACCGCTCTACAGACAGGCTGCTCCACCTGCCCCACCAACACACATACGGAGTACCGCTCTACAGACAGGCTGCTCCACCTGCCCACCAACACACATACGGAGTACCGCTCTACAGACAGGCTGCTCCACCTGCCCACCAACACACATACGGAGTACCGCTCTACAGACAGGCTGCTCCACCTGCCCCACCAACACACATACGGAGTACCGCTCTACAGACAGGCTGCTCCACCTGCCCCACCAACACACATACGGAGTACCGCTCTACAGACAGGCTGCTCCACCTGCCCCACCAACACATACGGAGTACCGCTCTACAGACAGGCTGCTCCACCTGCCCACCAACACACATACGGAGTACCGCTCTACAGACAGGCTGCTCCACCTGCCCACCAACACACATACGGAGTACCGCTCTACAGACAGGCTGCTCCACCTGCCCACCAACACACATACGGAGTACCGCTCTACAGACAGGCTGCTCCACCTGCCCACCAACACACATACGGAGTACCGCTCTACAGACAGGCTGCTCCACCTGCCCACCAACACACATACGGAGTACCGCTCTACAGACAGGCTGCTCCACCTGCCCCACCAACACACATACGGAGTACCGCTCTACAGACAGGCTGCTCCACCTGCCCCACCAACACACATACGGAGTACCGCTCTACAGACAGGCTGCTCCACCTGCCCCACCAACACACATACGGAGTACCGCTCTACAGACAGGCTGCTCCACCTGCCCCACCAACACACATACGGAGTACCGCTCTACAGACAGGCTGCTCCACCTGCCCCACCAACACACATACGGAGTACCGCTCTACAGACAGGCTGCTCCACCTGCCCCACCAACACACATACGGAGTACCGCTCTACAGACAGGCTGCTCCACCTGCCCCACCAACACACATACGGAGTACCGCTCTACAGACAGGCTGCTCCACCTGCCCACCAACACACATACGGAGTACCGCTCTACAGACAGGCTGCTCCACCTGCCCACCAACACACATACGGAGTACCGCTCTACAGACAGGCTGCTCCACCTGCCCACCAACACACATACGGAGTACCGCTCTACAGACAGGCTGCTCCACCTGCCCACCAACACACATACGGAGTACCGCTCTACAGACAGGCTGCTCCACCTGCCCCACCAACACACATACGGAGTACCGCTCTACAGACAGGCTGCTCCACCTGCCCACCAACACACATACGGAGTACCGCTCTACAGACAGGCTGCTCCACCTGCCCCACCAACACACATACGGAGTACCGCTCTACAGACAGGCTGCTCCACCTGCCCACCAACACACATACGGAGTACCGCTCTACAGACAGGCTGCTCCACCTGCCCCACCAACACACATACGGAGTACCGCTCTACAGACAGGCTGCTCCACCTGCCCCACCAACACACATACGGAGTACCGCTCTACAGACAGGCTGCTCCACCTGCCCACCAACACACATACGGAGTACCGCTCTACAGACAGGCTGCTCCACCTGCCCCACCAACACACATACGGAGTACCGCTCTACAGACAGGCTGCTCCACCTGCCCCACCAACACACATACGGAGTACCGCTCTACAGACAGGCTGCTCCACCTGCCCACCAACACACATACGGAGTACCGCTCTACAGACAGGCTGCTCCACCTGCCCACCAACACACATACGGAGTACCGCTCTACAGACAGGCTGCTCCACCTGCCCACCAACACACATACGGAGTACCGCTCTACAGACAGGCTGCTCCACCTGCCCACCAACACACATACGGAGTACCGCTCTACAGACAGGCTGCTCCACCTGCCCCACCAACACACATACGGAGTACCGCTCTACAGACAGGCTGCTCCACCTGCCCACCAACACACATACGGAGTACCGCTCTACAGACAGGCTGCTCCACCTGCCCCACCAACACACATACGGAGTACCGCTCTACAGACAGGCTGCTCCACCTGCCCCACCAACACACATACGGAGTACCGCTCTACAGACAGGCTGCTCCACCTGCCCCACCAACACACATACGGAGTACCGCTCTACAGACAGGCTGCTCCACCTGCCCCACCAACACACATACGGAGTACCGCTCTACAGACAGGCTGCTCCACCTGCCCACCAACACACATACGGAGTACCGCTCTACAGACAGGCTGCTCCACCTGCCCCACCAACACACATACGGAGTACCGCTCTACAGACAGGCTGCTCCACCTGCCCCACCAACACACATACGGAGTACCGCTCTACAGACAGGCTGCTCCACCTGCCCACCAACACACATACGGAGTACCGCTCTACAGACAGGCTGCTCCACCTGCCCACCAACACACATACGGAGTACCGCTCTACAGACAGGCTGCTCCACCTGCCCCACCAACACACATACGGAGTACCGCTCTACAGACAGGCTGCTCCACCTGCCCACCAACACACATACGGAGTACCGCTCTACAGACAGGCTGCTCCACCTGCCCCACCAACACACATACGGAGTACCGCTCTACAGACAGGCTGCTCCACCTGCCCCACCAACACACATACGGAGTACCGCTCTACAGACAGGCTGCTCCACCTGCCCCACCAACACACATACGGAGTACCGCTCTACAGACAGGCTGCTCCACCTGCCCACCAACACACATACGGAGTACCGCTCTACAGACAGGCTGCTCCACCTGCCCCACCAACACACATACGGAGTACCGCTCTACAGACAGGCTGCTCCACCTGCCCACCAACACACATACGGAGTACCGCTCTACAGACAGGCTGCTCCACCTGCCCACCAACACACATACGGAGTACCGCTCTACAGACAGGCTGCTCCACCTGCCCACCAACACACATACGGAGTACCGCTCTACAGACAGGCTGCTCCACCTGCCCACCAACACACATACGGAGTACCGCTCTACAGACAGGCCTGCTCCACCTGCCCACCAACACACATACGGAGTACCGCTCTACAGACAGGCTGCTCCACCTGCCCACCAACACACATACGGAGTACCGCTCTACAGACAGGCTGCTCCACCTGCCCACCAACACACATACGGAGTACCGCTCTACAGACAGGCTGCTCCACCTGCCCCACCAACACACATACGGAGTACCGCTCTACAGACAGGCTGCTCCACCTGCCCCACCAACACACATACGGAGTACCGCTCTACAGACAGGCTGCTCCACCTGCCCACCAACACACATACGGAGTACCGCTCTACAGACAGGCTGCTCCACCTGCCCCACCAACACACATACGGAGTACCGCTCTACAGACAGGCTGCTCCACCTGCCCCACCAACACACATACGGAGTACCGCTCTACAGACAGGCTGCTCCACCTGCCCCACCAACACACATACGGAGTACCGCTCTACAGACAGGCTGCTCCACCTGCCCCACCAACACACATACGGAGTACCGCTCTACAGACAGGCTGCTCCACCTGCCCACCAACACACATACGGAGTACCGCTCTACAGACAGGCTGCTCCACCTGCCCACCAACACACATACGGAGTACCGCTCTACAGACAGGCTGCTCCACCTGCCCCACCAACACACATACGGAGTACCGCTCTACAGACAGGCTGCTCCACCTGCCCCACCAACACACATACGGAGTACCGCTCTACAGACAGGCTGCTCCACCTGCCCCACCAACACACATACGGAGTACCGCTCTACAGACAGGCTGCTCCACCTGCCCACCAACACACATACGGAGTACCGCTCTACAGACAGGCTGCTCCACCTGCCCCACCAACACACATACGGAGTACCGCTCTACAGACAGGCTGCTCCACCTGCCCCACCAACACACATACGGAGTACCGCTCTACAGACAGGCTGCTCCACCTGCCCCACCAACACACATACGGAGTACCGCTCTACAGACAGGCTGCTCCACCTGCCCACCAACACACATACGGAGTACCGCTCTACAGACAGGCTGCTCCACCTGCCCCACCAACACACATACGGAGTACCGCTCTACAGACAGGCTGCTCCACCTGCCCCACCAACACACATACGGAGTACCGCTCTACAGACAGGCTGCTCCACCTGCCCACCAACACACATACGGAGTACCGCTCTACAGACAGGCTGCTCCACCTGCCCCACCAACACACATACGGAGTACCGCTCTACAGACAGGCTGCTCCACCTGCCCCACCAACACACATACGGAGTACCGCTCTACAGACAGGCTGCTCCACCTGCCCCACCAACACACATACGGAGTACCGCTCTACAGACAGGCTGCTCCACCTGCCCACCAACACACATACGGAGTACCGCTCTACAGACAGGCTGCTCCACCTGCCCCACCAACACACATACGGAGTACCGCTCTACAGACAGGCTGCTCCACCTGCCCCACCAACACACATACGGAGTACCGCTCTACAGACAGGCTGCTCCACCTGCCCCACCAACACACATACGGAGTACCGCTCTACAGACAGGCTGCTCCACCTGCCCACCAACACACATACGGAGTACCGCTCTACAGACAGGCTGCTCCACCTGCCCCACCAACACACATACGGAGTACCGCTCTACAGACAGGCTGCTCCACCTGCCCCACCAACACACATACGGAGTACCGCTCTACAGACAGGCTGCTCCACCTGCCCCACCAACACACATACGGAGTACCGCTCTACAGACAGGCTGCTCCACCTGCCCACCAACACACATACGGAGTACCGCTCTACAGACAGGCTGCTCCACCTGCCCCACCAACACACATACGGAGTACCGCTCTACAGACAGGCTGCGGCAGCATGAAACACCAGCTCCCCGTAGGACCACCACGTGTGTGTGTGTCCCTCATCACAGTACCACCCCGTAGGTCACCACGTGACCACCACAGACCCCCGGACATGCACACACACCTATACACTCCTACACACACACACACCTTTACACTCCTACACACACACACACACACACACACCTATACACTCCTACACACACACACACACACACACACACACCTTTACACTCCTACACACACACACACACACACACACACACCTAAACACTCCTACACACACAGACACACACACACACACACACCTATACACTCCTACACACACACACACACACACACACACACACCTTTACACTCCTACACACACACACAAACACACACACGCACACCCACACACCGTTACACTCCTACACACATAGACACACACACACACACACACACACACCTATACACTCCTACACACACACACACACACACACACACCTTTACACTCCTACACACACACACACACACACATACACGCACACCCACACACCTTTACACTCCTACACACACACACACACACACAGACAACCGATGGACACACTCAAGAGGCAAGGACGTGGACACACACACACACACACACACACACCTATACACTCCTACACACACACACACACACACACACACACACACACACACACATTAACCACGCTGGGCTCCAGAGAGACAATAATAGAGGGATTTGACTGGGAATCCAAATTGAGCAGGCAATTAATAGGAAGTGGAGGTAGTGGAGGGGGGTTGATGGAGGGGTGGGGGTGGTGGACGTTTGCTAAGGACCCCATCAGGAGAATGTGAGGTCACAGGGTGTGGGAGGTTCAGGACCCTACTGACACAAGGGGTTGTATGAGGGGAAGGAGAGGCTGACCCAGGAATATAAAACAGCCCCCCCCCTCCCCACCTTACTTGCCCCCTTTTTCTTTTTTTCTCCCCAAACCCCCTCCCCTTACTGCTGGCCACCTGCACTGTTAATGTGCTGAGATTGCAATCTCTGTCATCAACCACCATATTGCATAGTTAATGTCTCATTAAAGAAGATCAAAAAATCTGAAAAAGTCCACATGTGCCCCACATGGACCCCCGTTCTAATCAAGATGGACTGAATGCCTACAGCAGCTGGCCTGTCTCAGATGAATAGGAGGCGACGGAAGGAGCCGACAAAGACAATGGATCATGAGAGTGAAACAACACTCACTACGCGCATGACGCCTCCACTGAAAAGCATGTACTGTAGTGAGGGGGGTTTGGCTTAGCAGGACCGAGTACGCACACAGAGTCTGGAGTATAAACCTCCAGAGCAAAGGGTTATGAGAAGAGAGCCAAAACAAAATGCAAAAACAAATGCAAATCGATTGCTTCAATTGAGGACGTCTCTGTCATTTCGTTTTGTATAACTTTGATTCAGGCTGAAATGGAAATCATTATTATATATTTATAATTGAAAAGTTGAAAGCACATGGATATATTTGAACATCCACATCAGACAACAAGGTGTCACATGTCCAATGATACCCCCGTCGTGAATGTGGTCATCACCGGTACTGAGTCATAAGCCGGTGTCTTTTTTGGAGTACCTAAGGATGTCCTGGCGGGCACGGCGTCCTTATTGATCCAGAAGGAGACCCAGGAAAGGACGACAATCAGAGTGCAGGGGATGTACGTCTGGATGGTGAAGTAGCCCATCCTCCTGCTCAGGTCGAAGAACACAGTCAGCACCACGTAGTCCCCTGCAGAGAGAGAGAGAGAGAGAGAGAGAGAGAGAGAGAGAGAGAGAGAGAGAGAGAGAGAGAGAGAGAGAGAGAGAGAGAGAGAGAGAGAGAGAGAGAGACAGAGAGAGAGAGAGAGAGAGAGAGAGAGAGAGAGAGAGAGAGAGACAGAGAGAGAGACAGAGAGAGAGAGAGAGAGAGAGAGAGAGAGAGAGAGAGAGAGAGAGAGAGAGAGAGAGAGAGAGAGAGAGAGAGAGAGAGAGAGAGAGAGAGAGAGAGGGAGAGAGAGAGAGAGAGAGAGAGAGAGAGAGAGAGAGAGAGGGAGAGAGAGAGAGAGAGAGGGAGAGAGAGAGAGAGAGAGAGAGAGAGAGAGAGAGAGAGAGAGAGAGAGAGAGAGGGAGAGAGAGAGAGAGAGAGAGAGAGAGAGAGAGAGAGAGAGAGAGAGAGAGAGAGAGAGACAGAGAGAGAGAGAGAGAGAGAGAGAGGGAGAGAGAGAGAGACAGAGAGAGAGAGAGAGAGAGAGAGAGAGAGAGAGAGAGAGAGAGAGAGAGAGAGAGAGAGAGAGAGAGAGAGAGAGAGAGAGAGAGAGAGGGAGAGAGAGAGAGAGAGAGAGAGAGGGAGAGAGAGAGAGAGAGGGAGAGAGAGAGAGAGAGAGAGAGAGAGAGAGAGAGAGAGAGAGAGAGAGAGAGAGAGAGAGGAGAGAGAGAGAGAGAGAGAGAGGGAGAGAGAGAGAGAGAGGAGAGAGGAGAGAGAGAGAGAGAGAGAGAGAGAGACGAGAGACAGAGAGAGGGAGAGAGAGAGAGAGAGAGGGAGAGAGAGAGAGAGAGAGAGAGAGAGGGAGAGAGAGAGAGGGAGAGAGAGAGAGATAGAGAGAGAGACAGAGAGAGGGAGAGAGAGAGAGTGGTAGAGAGAGTGAGATGGGGGAAGAGTGAGAAAGAGGGTTTGAATGAGGGTGTTTCTTGAATAAGTAAGTAGAACCCAAGTGAAGAAATGCCCCTTAGTCACAGAGAAACACAGTCTCATAAAATGTTCCATGTGACTAGGAAAAAACACGGTATTGTACTAAACATTGCTATTAATAGAACAGCACAGCGTGTTCAATGGAGAACATTCTTATTACACTGCCTTTTCTGTATTTCATTACAGCGGGACTGTTTTCCAAACTAAAGGAATTTCAAATATGACAAGTAATGAAAAAAAAAAAAGTGATTGTGCTTGCTTGTTAGGTATTTCAGCAACATTATACATGGACCAGCGATTGCTATCTGTGCCTGAGTGAGCTACGGGCTGAATCCCTTAAATGATCGCTATTCAAACCTTTTTCATATTTAACCTGTTCATTTTTTTGAATAATTCTTTAGTTAGACATGTGCTCTAAAACCCATTCTGTCATGTAGACGCTAACTTACAGACTACAGGGATCTAGGTTAATTACTCTGACTCTGCAGCAGCGCCGACATCTCATGGTACGTGTTTAATCAAGCCTGCTTTTCGCATATTGTACCTTTAACATCCATAACAGCATTGTTTCCTCCTTGTTCCGAGATGGCACACACTAACACATGGCAAAAGCTTGAGCTACTGGTGACGCTTTTCACTAAATGGTCAAACAATTGCTGTTAATACATACACAGGCCGGATCATCTCAAATGATTGTGTACAATATGGAGCGACTGCCAGGTCATCCAGCATACTGCATACGGCTTAGACATGCCCTGAAGATTTATGTTTAAAACTATTTCCACTTTGAGGATGCTTTTATCCATGCAGATACTTAAGAAACTCTCACTTTCACACAAACACTCCCACACTCCCACTCCCTTCTGTTGTGGCAGCATGAAGGGCTAACTCTGGCATGGACCACAGTCCCTCCACAGCCGGACCAAGCCACCACAGCAGATGTTCCCCGCTAAAGGTTGAGGTTAGCTGGGACCAGATAGTCCCGACCCTGACAATGAGGATCAGCATGCTGGGTCCTTAAGTATGCAGGAGACAGGCGCGCACGCACACACAAACACAGCAATCACACACACATACACACACACATTCAGACACACAAACACACACACTTAAACACAGCAATCACACACACACACACACATTAAGACACACAAACTTAAACACAGCAATCACACACACACACACACACACAGAAACATACATTCAGACACACACACACACGCACACACACACATACACACATCAAGTCACACACATATAATCGCACACACTGAGATCAAGACACAAACACACACTCATGCACCAACACAGACACATACACACCCAGATTAACTAATACACACACACACACTGTGCTGGTCTAGGTGCTTGCTAGCCAGTAGTGTTGTGAGGCTGGGGTGAATGCCAGGTACTGGTGCTCCTGCCTTGCTTGGGGTCTGTTTGGCTGCCGGGTCCCTTGTGGGTCTAATGACTACTGGCCTGTAGCTCGCTGTGAGTTGTCTGCTAATTGATTAACAGCAGACTCTTAGCGTTATGGGACATCTCATCTGCAGAGGGTTGCTGTGTGTGTGTGTGTGTGTGTGTGTGTGTGTGTGTGTGTGTGTCCTTGGGCTAGCATCCGCTCTCTCAGTTGTGTTGTTCCATGTGAATTGAAGGGTTCTGGGGTACTAGTGCCAGCCCTGGTAATGACTTCATGATGGAAGTCATACTCTCTTCCTTAAGAAAACAATCATCACCGTCTTTTTTTTTCAGCATATGTGCGTGTGTGTGCGCACGTGTGCGTGTGTGTGCGTGCGTGTGCGTGTGTGCAAAGGAATGAACAGCTGGGTTCTGTCGTAAAAGCTCTGAGACATATTTGCACCCTGCTCTTTTCAACTCTACAAAAAGATTGGCGGAGCTCATTCTGCATGAAGTCAGTTAGTAAAACCTCCACAATGTAAGGGGGGAGAAATGCTATTTTTATCGGTTGTGCCCACTACTTCCTTGTCAGTGTGTGTGTGTGTGTCTGTTTGTGTGTGTGTGTGGTTCTCTGCCTGTGTGTGTGTGTGTGTTTGTGTGTGTGTGTGGTTCTCTGCCTGTGTGTGTCTGTTTGTGTGTGTGTGTGGTTCTCTGCCTGTGTGTGTGTGTGTGTTTGTGTGTGTGTGGTTCTCTGCCTGTGTGTGTGTCTGTTTGTGTGTGTGTGTGTGTGGTTCTCTGCCTGTGTGTGTGTGTGTTTGTGTGTGTGGCCGGCCCTTGTCTTCCAGCCGGAATCGCTGAGTGCACACATATTATGAGCGCTTGGACTGAGCCCCCCCTCGTATGTCTGCGTGTGTGATCCACTTCCCAGCATGCACCTCAGTTCAGCCAGCCACTGATAGCATCATTAAATAAAGTAATAGCGCTCACTGGGAGCGCCGCTTCCCGCTAGCGCTGACGCTAGCGCTGACGCTAGCGGGGGCACTGTGGGCTGGTTGCACCGTGTGTGAACTGAGTTCCAGAGTAGTGGTCGGGGGAAGGGGTGAGACATGCGAAGGCTGGTCTCTGGGCAGCTCCCGTGGCCCAACACCTTTCATTATTTGTTATTAACGATATATTAGCGGGGGGTCTTAGAGGTTCTTCTTCAAGCCGACATGGGACCCCATCCCGACGGGCCAGCAAACCGCCAGTTAAGACACTTTTACCTCTTACCGCTTGGTCAGCAGCACTCAGACCCCCCCCCCCCCCCCCCCAGCCTCCTGCATGCCCCCACCCTTCTAATGATAATGGGATTCCCAGCCACATGGGCCTGGGCTAGGCTGTTGGCTGGTGTTAACACAATCCTCACAAGCCGTAAGCCCCCCGCCCTAGTGGTAGCGCCTCCTCCCTGCACCCATGGGATCATTTGTGGTGGCAGGATCCGTGATGGGAGGGCTGCCACCTCTTGAGGCGATATCGACCCGCTCTGCCGGTCCTACACACGGACGCAGCGGTTAAGCTACCGTTCATGGCTACAAGCTAATGTGTCAGCTCCTAATGGCGTCTTGATGACGCCGGATAAACAAATATCTCTCCAGGTTTCCCCACTTGATCATGGTGATTGTTTGGGGACTGCGTTGCTGTTTTGAATATTACCCCGGTTGGAACAATTTGTTATTTGTTTTTTATTTTTTATCTGTCTGCTTTGGTTTAATGGTGGAGAGGATTGGAAAATATTGACCCAAATGTTTTCCGGTAATCGAATATTATTTATAGTGGTGGTGTAATGATCTTCACCGAGTGGAAAACATATTTGAATACAGTTCTTGAAATTCAGAATACTTAAAAAAAAAAGGCTAACATTACCACTAAAATCTCCATGTTCAAAGTGCCCTTTGTACAAATGACAGCATAACTCTGCTGAAAAACCAAGAGTGAATTTGTAAGACAAGGGGACCACTTGTGGTTTTTTAATCCCGCTTTAAAAAAGACTTAGGCCCAAAATGCCTCTAGAGGGCTTAACATTAGTCCACATTGAACTGCAGCTCAAACATAATGCTTGTTTTCGTGGATGATATAATGTATGGAATGTGAGTTTCCATAACAACAAATGTTCCATTAGACCAGTGAAGCCAGTGCAGCTGTTACGGATTGTTCCAGGGCTGCATGTTCTGGTGGTTGATTTGTTGGTCCATATGCATGTTCAATGTTCAATATGTTCAACCAAATTGTGATTGGTCGGATAATCGATAGTGTTACATCATAAGGAAAAAAGCGCTTCTTAATCGACGATTTTCGGGGGCGGGGGGGACTTATGCAGACCGATGTGTTTTATTTTTGAGTGATAGGCTATCTTGTGTTACTAATAACATAAAATTGAAGGATCTGTTTTAATAATCATATGGTTTGATAGACTATAAGACTTATATGACAGGAGGTCCAAAATCCCGGTTTTCACAACTTTGAACTCGCCCATAAGGAAGACGTCGTAACTTTTACATTTACACATTAACATTTACTCGGCTCCAAACTAATTTATACCAAAGAAGTCGTCGGTCTAACAGCATTTGATTAAAAAGGATTAAAAAAAAGTATGCAAAGTGTAAAGTAAGTGATCATCTAAAATCGTAAGGAATAAGTTATTTTATTTGTCATGTTGTCTGCGATTCTCCGTCAACGTACGTGTTCAACGCTCGATAGGCTTTGAGTGTGACCGTCTGAATTGGCACCTTGGCACGAACCCCTGCGCCATCCATTGGGACCCATTATATTAAACCCAGAACACATCCTAAAATCCAATCTTCCGATGCGTGTTGCCTTTCTACTACGCGACTGGGCGTACGACCTGCTTCATATTGAAGCTCTGCCGTAACCGAGCTCGGCCCAAGAGTGGGTCTGAAACCCAGTGACCTTCTCCAAACACCACTTAGCTGATATTTAGGCTAGCAGGTAGAGTACAATGCACTGTGGCCGATTAAGTCCATCTAGACATAACGTGCATATTTCTTTCATCATAATTCTTTCCCAATCGACCAATCGATTGGTCGGATGGTTTGGTTTGTCGAGTTTCAGTTGCAAGATTATATTTGGTTGACTACAGCCCTAGATTGTTCAGTAAAATTATTTAATGTAAAATAGCATAAGTATTAGCTTCTCACATACACCTGGTTTCAGATGCACATTCAGCCTATAACAGGAGTACAGAAGAAGGGTTTTGTCCTGATATTTGCTCAACGTTTTTGGAAAGTAATAGTCCGTATTCTGCAGTCAAAGTAAACAACTGAAAACTACAGATTGAAGTTGACCTTTCGGTAACACTGAATTCTGAGAGCCCACATTGCACAAAAAAAAGGTACTTCAATTTGATAAGTATTTATCATTCGGCAAAGGTTCAAAGAGACTTATGGTTGGATCTTCCAGATCTGACCTGTCCTTACAGGACATCAGCAAGGGATCATAGTCCATGGAATATATAGAAAATACAAAACAGCGTTCTCCAGGAACACTGATTGGGCTCTAGCAACACAGCTTGGGGCAGGGTGGCGGTGTGTGTGTATGAGTGTGTGTGAAGGGTGTGGGGGGGTACTTTATCAAAAGGTCAACGTGGAGAATGCATGCTGACCAGGAGACAAAAAAAAGAGGGTGGGGGGGGGGGGGAATCTGTCACAAGGAGTGTATCACTCTTGTCGTCCAGCTGCCTCTTTTATGGCATGGAGGGAGGGGGAGTAAGGGGGAGAGACCCCCAAGGCGCGGGCCGGCCGTGGACCACGACTGGAGAGGAAGCAGACGGGAGCCTGCAGGGAGAAGCTGCTGACAGACCCTTCTCCTGCTCTGAGCTGTCTAGGGCCCTGTATCCGAGGGCCCTGTATCCGTGGTGACGATGACTACTGTGTGACTCTCTGCGTGTGTCTGTGTGTATGTGTAAGGGATGGAGAGAGAGAGAGAGAGAGAGAGAGAGAGAGAGACAGAGAGAGAGAGAGAGAGAGAGAATGTCTGCGTGTCTCTGCAGGTGAGATTAGGGATTTGCTAATGACCGGGGTTATGGCATTGCTCGGTCAGCAATACTTACAAGCTCACAGAATGTTAACTGTGTTTCTGTGTGTGTGTGTGTGTTTCTGTGTGTGTGTGTGTGTGTGTGTGTGTGTGACAAGGCTTGAGGGCTTGAGTGACTTACCAGCGACCATGATGTTAGCCGTCTGTAGCTAGCTGAGTGAGCGATGGCTGCAGCGATACGAATGGCCGTATGATTCAATGGGAAGGACGTTTGGAAGTGCAAAACTTTGATTGCTTTTGCCACAAACATCTTGATTAACTAACGCCCATAGAGACAGCCTCGCCGTATCTCTCGTGCAACTCTAATGACACTGAAGAAAACAATACAAAAAAGGCTGACTGATGGCCTCCATCGTAAAACGTTTATTGCGGCGAGTAAAAGGAGGCAATATCAATTATATTTGAATTTGTATAGAGTCCCGATTAAATGTGTTCACAATACATTTGGCGGTTCTAAAACATTATCGTGGGATTACTTTTTAATGACTCCATTGCATCGCATTTAATCAAGATCATTCCGGGATTTATAATGGCCCTTAATAATCCAGAAAGGTGGGCAAAAACCGTTCATCCATCATCTCTGAAATTTCCAAATAAAAGTACTGACATTCAAGGGCACAAGCTACGTTTCTTGTTTCTTTCGGTTCTGCACACACACACACACGCACGCACGCACGCACACACGCACACACACACACACACACTAGTTCACCCCCATCTATTAATGGCTCCATTTTCATCCTTGTTCCCACACTTAAGGAGAGATGCGATCACACTTGTTACGTAACTACACTGTCCTTAAAATGGAAACTCTACACCTTATGTTCCTCTCTCACGACCTGGTAACTATGGATACCTCATGGTTACCTTCAAAACATCGTTTTTACCTAATGATCATTTGAGAGCCGACAGCCTTTGGAGTGTTGGTTGTGGATTTAAATATACATTCAAAACATGGTTGTTTTGCGGTTTGGCAGCTGTATTTTGTGGAGCATGTCTCTAGAGGATGATCAAGACTATATGCTTATGTTTACCATATGAGCTTCCAAAACAAACCCTAATAATCGTGACACAACTGAACCATAGACTAAATTGATCATGCCCATGATCGCGTGAAAGAGTTGTACAAATAAAACTGTTCCTGCTTCCAAATGCAACACAAATCTCATATTTGGAGGCGTAAGTAACCCTTAATAGCTGTCAAACTCGGCACAATTACTTTCAGAGCCGCTGAAATGTAACTGTGGCAGTGTGAGTGGGTGAGACGACTTAACCTGATATCTTTTAAATTCCAACACTAAAGGTTGGACCCCCTGATGTTTGCAGACATCCTCATCGGGTTCCATAAACATGACGGCTAAC
>JACYXH010000658.1:1569341-1601841 GCA_026745465.1 Lota lota
CTATTTATAGACTGCAGCAGTTTCTTATCCTTGGTGGTGTTCTGGAATGCAGATGTGGGAGAATGCTGCGTGGATGGCTTATGCAGGTCAGGGATGGGGTTAACGTTTAAATGAAGTAACAGGGGACTTCATCCGCAGTGTCTTACGTGCAAAGCCTCCGTCTCTCTTTTATCCATTACACAGTCTCGCTACCTCAAGTCCCTTCCCTCCCCCTCCCCCCTCTCTCTCTCTCTCTCTTTCTCCCTCTTGAAAACAATACTGTCCTCCTGAAGGTCCTTGCTGAGAAGAAGCACTTCATATGGTCACTGAAATGTCTGTGCTTATGTGCGCAAATGCACATGCACGCATTAAGGTGTGCACTGTGTGTGTGTGTGAGTGTTTGTGTGTGTGCGTGTGTGCATGTGTGTGTGCGTGCGTGTGTGCATGCGTGTGTGCATGTGTGTGTGCGTGTGTGTCTGTGCGTGTGTGTGTGTTGCTGGACATAGGTTGAAATCTCTGCTCCCCTCTGAAAGGCCTCCCTGATGTTCAGTGACACATAGAGGAGGCCAGCCTCTGGTCATCGGGGCAAAGATGAGAACTCGAATCAAAACAGACACAGCCTGCAGCAAATAATAAGTCCAAAAAAGAAATAAAAAATGGGACATGCAGCAGAGCATCCCAAAATGGTCACCCCGAACCAATCTAGCTTTAATTTAGTTACCTATCGTTGGTCTGCACCCTCGGTATTCATCCCTCCTGTTTCTTTTTATTGTGTTATCCTAGTGGAGGTGTTCATGAAGCACCACGACGGATAAGTGAGAGTGGTGGCTGTGATAAGGAAGGCAGCCAGGAGGTGGCTGCGGCGTGTCTCGCCAAATGGGGAGGAATTGGACCCTGTAGCCGCTGACCTAAGTTAGCCCTGGTTGAAACAGGCACCGCTGCTCCTCTGTCTGTCTGTCTGGTTTATTGTCTTTATCAATTTCTCTGCTACCTCACCTGAATCGCCCGCTTTTCTTGTGAAAAAGTTTGGCACGTTAATAATGAGTCCGTGTACTGCTTGGAGGAGGAGGAGGAGGAGGAAGAGGAGGAGGAGGAGGAGGAGGAGGAGGAGGAGGAGGTGCTTTCTGTTGCTAACACATCCCGTTTCAGACACATTTTGCCTTTGCTGTGTCACTACCACATAGAATCTCATTCAAGACTTGTACCCAGCAAGGTGTATCTTTCCTAGGTGGCTGAAAATAGGCCTAGTTGTATCTAGACTTTCTCCTTTTCTACTACATACACATTTGTCTACCAGAGGGCAACCTTGAGCCTAACAAAAAGCACATATATCAGACCACTATAAAAAAAACATCACTTGGTGAACAGCTTGTAGTTTGTAGTGAATCATTTCAAATGAGAATGCCCTTGAATGAACAGAGAATACATTTTAAAACAACACACAACCCAGCGACACTATAAGATCCAAGCACTTTTACTGCTATTAAACAACGCCTGCAGCAAACTAACACAGCCCTACATGGTTGTGTCCCCTGTTAGCACAATGTAACCAAACACCATGAAGGATCCAATCAGTCCCACGCCACTTAGCGCTTTTATTCGGACATTACGCTGAATGTAATTAGGAACGTGAGATGGGCTCAGAGGCCCGATGGGTCAGCTTGTCTTTAAAGCAGACAGAACAGGGGAAACGACTGCTCTCTCTGCTCCTTCTGAGTGTTTTCAACACACAAGCAAGGTCAAGACGGAGGACAGACACGCCCGGAAAGATAGCAGAGGAGATGAAGTCTCTCTGACCCGGTCCAACGTTTTCTAATGTGACAAGAAAGCAGATGGCCGGTTATGCAAATCTCAGGCAACACAGGGAGAGAGCGAGAGCTATAGCTTTAGAGAGGCGAGAGAGAGAGTTTCTCCCTGTTCCTGATAGCGTTCGTCTTGGAAGGCTTGTCTTTCTGGCTTACATTTTGAAATCACTCAAATGTCCTCTGTGTGTGTGTGGGTGTGCGTGTCTATCATGCTGCAGTCACAGTCTGTTATGCTCAGGTGGATTGTAGCAGTGTAGCAGTGGATCTTTAACTCCACAGTTAAAATTACAAATGTATTTGGGAGATGTCCCCAGTGTGTGTGTGTGTATGTGTGTGTGTTTGTGTGTGCATGTGTGTGTGTGTGTGTGTGTGTGTGTGTGTGTCTGTGCACGTGTGTGTGTGTGTGTGTGTGTGTGTGTGTGTGTGTGTGTAAACCCAGGCTAAACAGCTGTTGAAGCAGCCATGCATAGTGAAGGCTTTGGTTTGATTGCTGCTTCTGAAAGCAGACATCCTCAAACATCCAAACACCTCGACAAGAAAACACGCTGGCTTGAGATTTTGTAATCATGAGTCGTTTCCTACATAGCGGTACAGTGAAGGGTTTGATATCACCACGCATTTAACTGTGTGTTAAGATAATATAAATATCATATTTTTAAGATGTCATGGGCATAAATACACAAGATATTTAAAGTAAAACCCCCTGCTATTTAGCTGTAGTACATAACTGTAATACACTGCATCTGCAAAGGTAAGCAAGAATAATGAGTGGCTGTCACTAAACTTCTCATGCAATTATCTTTCCCGCCCATTGCACGCACCATTACATAGGGAGAAGGCACCAAATGGATTGACTACAGCCAAGAAAATTTCCATTTCCCTTGATCAATACGCACTTAAGGGAATAGCCTCAATAAATATCCCAAAAAACTAAACAAATTCCACCCCTGCTATTAATGAAAAAAAACAGACACTTGCACAGCAGTATTTATGTTCATATACTAATTGATTGGGTTCCTTTTTAGTCACTTATGCACATTCATATCTGCCAGAGTAAGGAAATCCACTCTAAAACGATGGGAAGGTGTGGCTAAGTGATTAGCCAGCATGAATCATCCAGAGGATTGTAGAGTTTGTAAGTAAAATAAATCACTTGCTCTGACTTTTTCCTCCATATGGCCAAGATTGAATGAGATAACGTTTTTGCCCATTATTCTATTTCTGTATGTTATATCATCATCATCATATGCATTACGTATTCACATCTAATGCAAATAAATGTTTTCAAATTTTCTTAAGTCAACACAAAATCCCTGAAGCAGATAACCACATCGCTGTGTTACTTTCCATGTTCCCTTTTTATGTTTTGTTAATGATGAACTCACATTGTCAACGAAGACGAGAGATAACTAATTATCACCTAGCAGAAACGTATGCACAACTTGAATACAGTGTTTCCCAGAATGGAATGACCTTGATAATGCTTCTTCATTCGTGAGTTTACAAGTAGACACACACAAACACCCACCAACACACGCACACACAGGGATACCCACACACACACACGCACACACGCACACACACACACACACACACGTTTGCACACACGCGCACACACACACACACACACACACACACGTATAAACACACGCACACACACACACACACACACACAAACACCCACCAACACACGCACACACAGGGATACACACACACACACACACACACACGCACAAACACACACGCATGCACACACGCACACACACACACACACAGGCTTTAATGGTCAGTTGTCCTCTACTAATGTACGTCTAACACACACCGACCGTGACGGGGCGAAAGGTTAGCGAAGAACACTAGGAGCGAGAGACCATGAACGGGTTTGGAGCCGTGGACGGCGAGCCTACCTGACACGGTCCTGACCACCTCAGAGGTGTTCCTCAGGCCCACGAAGGAGAACTGGTAGAGCCTCCAGGAGCGGATGTCCCCCACCTCCACCGAGCTCCGCTTCCACTTGTACACAATCTCCTCCCGGGGGTAGCCGTCTGCACGCGACAACAGGGGAGATGAGAGGAGAACATGACGAGGTTAGGCGTAGGACAGGTCTTCCTGGTGATGTTGCTGATGGACAGTCTGCAGATATGAGGATGTATCCATCAGGGTTTTTAAGCAACAGCAAATTCACTCTCTCTATTCAATTTTTCTAAGAATTGCACTTTTGGTGAAAGGTTCAGCATGTTCTTTTTGCTTGTTTGGTTGCTACCATTATATCATGATGGCACCCATTGCACTCCCAACCATCCCAGGAAAAAGGGATCTCCCACTTTGCGTTCCCTCTCAAAGGTTTCTTCCTTACTCTTAGGGGGGCTAGGACATTAATGTATTTAATAATTGATGACACCGCCTCAACTTAAGGGGGTGTCCCAAATGATGAGTGTAAAATACATTGAGAATGCTATTGTGAATAAAGGCTATACAACTAAAAT
This sequence comes from Lota lota, assembly GCA_026745465.1. NCBI lineage: Eukaryota > Metazoa > Chordata > Actinopteri > Gadiformes > Lotidae > Lota > Lota lota. Next base: position 1,573,612 of record JACYXH010000658.1, read on the forward strand.
AGGCATGACTTGACTATTCAACAAAAGTGAACATTCGTACAACGTCTTTTGAATATGCAAAATGTGTTTTAATAATTCACTATGTATTCCCTACGCACAAGTGTTTCTCTCCCTTCTGTTTTTATTCAGAAACTCAACCCGTCGCGTAGTTCCAGCGACATAAACCCGACATGCCATCCTGGCGTGTGCGCTAGTGCTCTGTGCTAACGTGTAAGGGCCGAGGTATAAAGGTGATGGGCCGCCTGCAGTGGAGAGCTCCAGCAGTGCATCTTGCATGCTGTGCATTAGGTTCCCAGAGCAAGCTTTAACGGCCGACCTAACTATGTAAGTGTTCCTTTGGACATCCCGTAATTCAGGACCTCGGAGGCACACTGGATCGACAGATTCGTCTGTTCCAATATCCTGTCAGACAGGAAGTAGATCCTATTAGCCGGCAATGCACGCAGGGCATACTTTTAAATCAGACTACATCCTCCTTTATTTATTTATTTATCTATTTACTGCTAACTGGATATAATCCAATCCCGAGAGCCTCTCTCTATCAGAGCAGTGGTGATAGCGGATAGTGGGCTTAGCATGATAACCATGGCTGTGCTTGTAATAAGCACACACGTTGTTGGCACTTGCTGTGGAGAAAACATGGAGGGGTGATTGGACAGGACACAGCGCTGCACACTGCTGTGATTGATGGTTTCTCTGAGTCAGAATCCAGAGTCTCTGAGCCAGGCATCAAGCCATGTTTAGTGAGTGCTGATGAGATCCAGGGATTCCATCCGTTTACTATTTGAGAAACCGAGAGATAGAGAGAGAGAGAGAGAGAGAGAGAGAGAGAGAGAGAGAGAGAGAGAGAGAGAGAGAGAGAGAGAGAGAGAGAGAGAGAGAGAGAGAGAGAGAGAAGAGAGAGAGAGAGAGAGAGAGAGAGAGAGAGAGAGAGAGAGAGAGAGAGAGAGAGAGAGAGAAAGAGAGAGAGAGAGAAAGAGAGAGAGAAGAGAGAGAGAGAGAGAGAGAGAGAGGGAGAGAGAGAGAGAGGGAGAAAGAAAGAGAGAAACAGTAACAGTGTTTAGACAGTATATGGTCTGACTTACAGCTTGAAAACTCCAGGGGACAGGAGTGCTCATCCATGGGAAAGTTGTTCAGTTTAAGCTGGCACTCAGCATCGATAGTCAACCTGGAAACACGCAAATACATAGTTTAAGTGCCCGAGTAACAGAGGAATTGTCCGGTAAAGGGAATGAAATAATTTATAAATAAAACATTTTAACGAACAGACAAAAGTATTGATATTTTTTGGATAAATGTATTGGATGGAAGAACAAACACATTAGTGTGTTCATTCCTTTCAAGCACCCTTTCAGGTAGGTGAACATAGCCAACACAAGACATCCGCTCGCAATCAAAACAGGCCAAACGCCCTACAATGCCATTTAGAACTGAATCCACGTATAGTGAACTTTATAAACATAATAAACCCTAACCTTCTAAAACAGAGTCATTACGCTGCTCTAATGAGTGTGTGACCTTAACACAGAGTTTCACACACTTCGCTACGGTCGTATATCACAGGGCAGCCATGCTAATTATCTGTTGGTTAAGCTCGGAGTTCTTTAACAAATTAATGAAGTGTAGGGGGTGGGGGGGGGGGGGGGGGGGTTGCGTTTTGCGCATGAGGAATCCATCATGATATGATAAAGAGTCGCGAAGCAGAGTTCACCTCTTCTCTTCTCATCTCATTATGGTTGATACACTGTGTTTAGGACGATGTATGAAGCGCGGTGCACCCTGTAATTAACACGCCGCCCTCCATCTACACGGCCTTGTCACCTTAGCCGTGAGACAGTAGTAACTATAGAAAATGTTCACCACGGCACCTACTTACTTAAAAGCATATGTGTGTGTGTGAAATGCAAATTTGAATTACATTATTTCATACTTCATACTTTCATACTTCAGATAGAAATGGAAGGAGGGCAAGTTTGAGTACTTAGAGCTTGGAATGTAATCCAAATGTATATTTGTTATATTTGTCATATATAATATATAATATTCTAGTTTCCAAAACAAAAGACACATTAATTAATGCAGATTCATAACAAAACCCAAAGATCTATTTATAGATTAAGATTCATGTTTTTTGTATTTCACTCTGTGTTACCTTGACAACAATATGAAACAAGGACAGACTGAAAGCCTCATCCCAGAGTCAGAAAGCATGTAAAGAATCCTTCTCTATGTGGCAGACAATGCTTTGCACTATGAACTGGCTCTGTCTTATCTTTGGCATCACAGCCATTATTGACGTTTCTTTAACCTTAGAGTGTACAGGATCCGGCCGTCATTCCAGATCCGGAGCATGCGATTGGGCGTGGTGATCCAGTGGGCGTCGGCCTTCTTGGAGTTGCGGAAGAACGTGTCCGGAATCCAAATCTTCCCGACCATGTTGCTGTTGAGACGCAGCACCTTCATGGTGCTGTTGAACTTTAACCTCCGGTCGTACCACGTCTGGGCGAAGAAGATGTCGATGGTGTACTCCTGATGGCGGAGAAACAAATGTTTGAGTAATTCATGTTTCACAAGATCATGGATGTCAAGATGACCTGGATGAATGCCTTTCTTAATCATAAAGTTATGATTTCAAGGCAATCCCATAAAGCATATGGAATGCTTCATGTCTCCTTATGAATAATAATCATATATCTTACATCTGCCTTTGAAGACATCAAAGTCGGTAGCAACCTCTTTCCAATCCCTTTATTTTACAAGTTTGACTTTAAAAAGAAATCCACCTCAGGGAAATTCCTTCGAAGGTTTCGATGCTGGTGGTTCCTTCGATGGTTTCGATGGTTTCAAACCACTGACCCTTAAAATAGCTTGTGTGCTCTCTGAGGCCGAAACTGCAAAAGTACTTTTTTTTTGTAGATAACTCTTGGTTAAGGAGGAAATGCACATTTATAATAGAAATGTCAAAATACACTTCCAGGCACCACTACTTCTCAAGATGGCTGTCTTTGGAGCCCTGCAAAATGGCTTTGTCCCTGTTTAAATAGCACCGTTGAACGAGGCCATCTTGAAGCCCTCAACCCGGAAATTAAATGTTCAACGGGGCAATTAATATTCCCTCTTGTTCGGCTGAAGTATTATCTCCTCGTCATAACCTGCCCTGACTGTGCTTTTGTCCTCAGAAAGGGCGGGGGGGGGGATTGGGGGGGTGAATGGAGAGAAAGAATGAATCCTGGTCAAAAGAAGCATGACAAGTGAAGACAGAGGTAAGAGAGAGAGAGAGAGAGAGACAGAGAGAGAGAGAGAGAGAGAGAGAGAGACAGAGAGAGAGAGAGAGAGAGACAGAGAGACAGAGAGACAGAGAGACAGAGACAGAGATAATAAATACATAAATACACGGGGATTTGTGAGTGAGTGAGAGGACACAGAGGCATTAAATTCCTGACAATAGCTTAGCTTAACAATGAAGCCCAAATCCACGTCAAAGAGTAACAAACAAGACTTTTAAGCCACATCATTTATAAAAAAAATTACCAGAGCAACGTTCGTGTCAAATCACAACGATTTATTTCGAGGTACTGTCAATGTTTCAAATCCGCTGATCCAAGGTGATTGTGGACATCATCCGGAAGCCCTATTTGTGTTGTGGTGTGTCATCGCTCCCTGCATTCACAGAGTAACGCACGGGTGTGTTCACCGCCTTGTGCACACAATGTCGTGTCACTCTTTTACACCTTTGGTTTACCTAAGGTAAAGGAACACGAGCCCTCCCATTTCTTAATTGTATTCTTCTTCTCTCACTCCTTTCCTTTAACTGTCTCCCTCTTCTTTGCTCCCCCCCCCCCAACCCACCCCCCATATCTACGGAGCGTGTGATTTGTACCGCTGCCATATCTGGTCCTTTCCTAATGCATAATTGTGGTATGGGGGGCGTGGCTTAGCGCCGGCTGCAGACTGAGGAGCAGAGCGGCTCAGGGAACAGGGGAGCTGTAGGAGACGAGCACAACGAGGAAGGAGGATGCAAAGGTTAACGTGGTGTTGTGCTCTCCCCACAGCGAGGTCGGGTCCTGCTGCGCCATCAAGACGACAAGTGATCACGGATCTCCTGCAAACGGACTCTTGCAACGTGTGCGGAGCGGGGCCCGATTCCCGGAGGTTGGCCACTCGGCGTTCCCTCCGCCGATTAATAACAAAACCCGCTGCACGTGATTCCTGTGTCTCCTTACTGTTCGAACAGAGTAGCATAGACCTCGCTTCAATAATCTAGAATTATTGTCATTGTTTTTCGTGCCTGCGATGCGCACCCTCGCACCAGCAGTGCACTCCGATATACGCACCCCTACTCCCTTCTCCCCTGCTCCCTTCTCCCCTACTCCCTTCTCCCCTGCTCCCTTCTCCCCTGCTCCCTTCTCCCCTGCTCCCTTCTCCCCTACTCCCTTCTCCCCTGCTCCCTTCTCCCCTGCTCCCTTCTCCCCTGCTCCCTTCTCCCCTGCTCCCTTCTCCCCTGCTCCCTTCTCCCCTACTCCCTTCTCCCCTGCTCCCTTCTCCCCTGCTCCCTTCTCCCCTGCTCCCTTCTCCCCTGCTCCCTTCTCCCCTGCTCCCTTCTCCCCTGCTCCCTTCTCCCCTACTCCCTTCTCCCCTGCTCCCTTCTCCCCTGCTCCCTTCTCCCCTGCTCCCTTCTCCCCTGCTCCCTTCTCCCCTGCTCCCTTCTCCCCTGCTCCCTTCTCCCCTGCTCCCTTCTCCCCCTCACCCCACCGCGCCCGCGCCCCCAGATCCCTTGTGTGATTTAGTGTGCGCGCGGTGGACCGGCGACGCTAATGACGTTGGAAAGTGCGGTGATCAATCAAGGTTTCATGCGAGCCAAAGGCCACGGTTATGGAGGAGCACGCCGAGAGCAGCGCACACCGCGGACGCACACAGACACACCCAAAGAACCACACACACACACACACATGCACGCACTGACAAACACTTGGTGTAACGGTAGTGTGGGCTGAATGTGATTAACAGCCGGCAGATCACAACAGCGCCTCTCTATTTACGTGGCAGTGACAGTAGTTGCGGGGAGAGAGAGAGAGAGAGAGAGAGAGAGCGAGAGCGAGAGAGAGCCAGAGCGAGAGAGCGAGAGAGAGAGCGAGAGAGAGAGAGAGAGAGAGAGAGAGAGAGAGAGAGAGAGAGAGAGAGAGAGAGAGAGAGAGAGAGAGAGAGAGAGAGAGGGTGCATTAGCTGATGCGAAACACCCAGCCAGCCAGCAGTATAAGGCAGCTTTAAAAGCACCTTTCAACCATGCAGAGCGGCAGACATCTCCACCGGAATAACAATAGGATTCAAATCTCAGCAGGACCCCAAAAGACGGAGCGCTACACAATGGCCCAGTATCTGCTGCAATATCTCACACACGCACATGCACACCCACACACACACATATAAAGACACACACACACAGACACACACATACCACACACATATAAATACACACACACTAACACAGACACACTCACACCACACACACATACAAAGACAGACATACATAGAAACACACACACATAGACACACAAACACACACTACCTTTAATCTTTCTCTGTCTGTCTGTCTGTCTGTCTGTCTCTCTCTCTCTCTCTCTCGCTCTCTGTCTCTCTCTCTCTCCCTCTCTCTCTCACGCTAATCTTGTTCCCCCACCCACTCTCCTGCCCTATTTTTACTGTTGCAGCAGCTTAACTTGTATGCTCTGGTCTACAAATAGTAGAGAGTTCATCCATGTTCAGGCCAGCTACTCCTAATGCCTGGTGCAAACCGCAGGCCACCAGATAGTCACTCACACTGGCAGTGGCAGCCATCTTTATTGAGTTTAATTTGTTAAACGAAAGTGACTAAAGGGAGCATGCTATTAATGTGATTAATGTCAGTGGACGATGCCAATTCATCAATTGATTGATGTCAATCATGCCTAGTAAAAGTAATTGGTTTATTTTTATTCTTGATTCATGTGAAGAAAAATCATTCAATATGAATATGATCTCCTTTTGAGGCAATGCGAAATCACCAGAAAAACTCAAACAAAGCTGCAATAATCAAATTAATTCATAAGAAAAGACAACAAAGCAAATCTAACCAAGATAACTCATATTATGTATGATATTCACAGTCAGATATAAAATACAGAGTTCTACTCACCATGTTGATAGCATTTACCGGGCCAATGCTGTTGACAAACATGTCTGTGTGGATCACTGTTGGTTTGACTGCAGGGAAAAGGAATGCATTTACTTTATTATTGTTTCATTTAATCTAAAATGATAAATATCTGTAACCCACTTGGGTAGCGACATTAGTAGGCTCTTACAGACACGTGCATTGTCTATAGTCAGGGCCAAAGCTTTTCTATTCAATGAGGTGAATAGAAAAGTCCTGACATGTCCCCAGTCAACAGGAAAAGCATGAAATAATTTTCTGTCAATTAAAACATGAACATTCTTTGTAGCACTACTAATACTTCAAATACGATATTAAAATATTTAAAATATGTAATACTTTCTGACATTATGTTAGTGTAAAATTGCAAAAAATATTTTTGGGTTCAATGGGCAACAGAGTTGTATTCATAAATACGAAGAAGAGGACAGACATAGAGAGCAACACAGTAGACACAAAAGACACAACACAATAGAGCGAGACAATTCAAAAACCCATACCACGATACAAAACATTATATAATGTTATTTGAGCAGCATGCCTATGGAAAACACATCCTAGGTATGCTTTCAAAACAAGTAGGCATACTTTTTTCTCAGCATCAATGGAGGTGTGTGTGTGTGTGTGTGTGTATGTGTTTGTGTGTGTGTGAGTGTGTGTGTGTGTGTGTGTGTGTGTGTGTGTGTGTGTGTGTGTGTGTGTGTGTGTGTGTGTGTGTGTGTGTGTGTGTGCGTGTTATACTGAGGCTGGGTGAAAAGCTGACGTGTGTGACCAGGTGGATGTCAGAGTAGATAAGGCTCTGGGAAACTTGACAGCAATGAAAAAAGAAAGTAGACACAGAAACTTGTCAAAATCCTCCGGCCCTCTCGGATCCAACGTCCACAGCGTTTTTAAACCACGTAATGCGCGTACCCAAGGATGCGTGGACTAGTCTGAAGAGTCAGGCTGCATCTGTCAGAGGCCGACTCAACGGAATGGGAGGAGATTATGGCGTCTCAGATTCTCACTGAGACAGAAGGCAACAGACAGTCAGTGTTTAAAATGGATGGCGGTAGGTTCATATCAAAATGATCCTCATGTCTTTCCCAGACACGTGAATTCTGAACGCTTTCAGTCCAAATCAAATGCCGATGAAGTGCATTCTACTAAGAGATTATTAATCCTTGTTATTATTATTATTATTATAATTATTGCTGTAAGTAATCATGAGTTTGTTGGGTAACCACCTTGGTTCCTTGGTTCTTACTGTTTAAGTATACATTTCATCACAAAACATAATGACCCGGTGATTCTTTTAATGGATGAGCAATCAATGTAGCCATGTCATAAAGCATATTTTAATTATACTGTACACTAGCAAAGAAACACTCTAGATAGATCTCTCCGCTCCCTTATATTACTCTTTCTGGCCGTCCGTCTCTTTCCTGCGCTCCCTCATTTGCCTCATCGTTACACACAGACCGCAGAGGCATTCAACATTCAATTCCCTTTGAGAACTTCAAAGGGACCGTGGCACAGTCTGCCACGCGTCCCCGGGATTTACAGAGAAGGAGGCGGGACGGGGCCTCAGTCTCAGCATGTCGGTCGGTCGGTCGGTCGGTCTCAGCATGTCGGTCGGTCGGTCGGTCGGTCGGTCGGTCGGTCGGTCGGCTGGCGTTGCTGAAGCTAAGTCACTTGCCAATTCATAGATTCAAGATCCTAGCACGTTTGAAGAAGAAGGAGGGAGGTCACCGTGGTCAGGGGGCCAGCCGGCTTCTGAGGGCTCTCTCGGAGATGCAAACGAGATGCGTCGCCGACAGCTCATCGTCTAGATTTTGAAGAATTGAAAACACTGACGGAAACAGACTGTCACGCTACATTGAGTGATGTATCATGTATAGGTCGTATGTCAGCGGTATCCTCGTCATGGGATTGAGGGTCCGTAGCACGGATTGACTAATTTGACTGAATAAAAAAGAATTAAGTCTTAACGGTCAAGTTCAATCCGTAAATGGTGTCGTGTATCATGGAATAGACTGGTTTGTACTTTATGATGCATAGCTCCACATAGTTTGCTTTGAATTGACCAATCATCCCATGAAGAGAGGAGAAACTCATTCCCACATTCCCAAGATGGAGCGTTCAGAAGATAATTGCAATAAGTGTATTTCCACAGTGGTCATCCTACACGGTGCCGATTTGAGACCTTTACAGAAACTTTGTCTAAGAACGTTGATGTCCGGAGTCCGAACAGGGTGTGTGGAGGTGTGTCTGCCACTATTAGCACATGCAAACGTACACACAATCACACAAGCATCAAAAGTTGAAACAACTATGACGACCCACACACTATCCTGCTTCTTACATTGTTTTCCTGAACACATGCACGAATATGACCAATTCCAATTTACTACAGTTTGTCAAAATATCAATATTGACTGCAAATAAAATGCTAACTATGCTCTATTTTGACAGCGAGAATGCGATACTCATAGACTTGTTGAAACGAATAATGTATTGAGCTCAAAGTAAAAAGTAGGACAATGGGTACAACATTGTGGGTTATGGGTACAACTATTGATCCCTTATTACCAGAAGATGTGGGCTAAGATGTGGGCTATTTTCTTGAGACTACCCCGTTGAATATGCATCTATATCGGGTAGGAGGTGGACAGACTAGACAGCGCCTGAAAACTGCCAGGCAGAGGTTTTTATCCACCCACCATCTGTTTATTCTAATTCTGACAATTCTTCAAATCCAATTATCTTTACAATTGAGAGGTCGACTTTTCATGTGTGTGTGTGTGTGTTTATGTGTGTGCGTGCATGCTTGTGTGTGCGTGCATGGTGCTGTGTGTGTGTGTATGTGTGTGTGTGTGTGTGTGTTTGTGTGTGTGTGTGTGTGTGTGAGTGCGTGCGTGGTGTGTTGTGTGTGTGTGTGTGTGTGTGTGTGTGAGTGCGTGCATGGTGGTGTGTGTGTGTGTGTGTGTGTGAGTGCGTGCATGGTGGTGTGTGTGTGTGTGTGTGTGTGTGTGTGTGTGAGTGCGTGCGTGGTGTGTTGTGTGTGTGTGTGTGTGTGTGTGTGTGAGTGCGTGCATGGTTGTGTGTGTGAGTGCGTGCGTGGTGTGTTGTGTGTGTGTGTGTGTGTGTGTGTGTGTGTGTGTGTGAGTGCGTGCATGGTGCTGTGTGTGTGCGTACATGCTGGTGTGTGCGTGTGTGTGTGCACATGTATATGTCTTTGGTTCCTTTCGACCCTGTGACTAAACAGATCCGTGTCAGAATGTCCGCCCACCTCCGATGTCGGGACGCAGCTTGTTGTCGTAGCCGTACAGCAGGCTATTGAGGATGTGCGTGACGTCACTCTCGTACACTTTGGGAGTCAGCACCCACGTCTTGTTGGCCACCTCGTCGTCCTCGTCCGTCTGGAATGAACTGGGAAGGAGAGCAAAAGCCCCGTTTGAATACAATGTTACCATGGGGGAGTCTTTGTGATTAAAGGTGCTGTAGGAAAGACTTAAGAGCTAGTGTTTGAGGCTATTTAGTTAGAAATGCCACAGCCATCCGTCAGTACGAGACAATTTAGTGAATGCAACGCTCAAAACAGCAGAGGAAGTGGGGAGGGAGCATAGGGAAGGGACGCTTATTTGGGTTGCTCGCTTTCCAGCTCTCAAATCGTACCTACAGCACCTTTCAAATACAATTGGACCATTAGGAAACCTTCATGATAAAGTACCTAATACTAAATGCATGCAACAAAGAGCAACAATACAATGACCAGATGTAATGTAAGTGTGAGCCAGGTATTACTATTATTCCTATGATTTAAATCGTCCTTCAGATTGCATAAAAGTGTGATATGTGCGACTAAAATGTATCTTGATAACGGAGTGATTTTGAATGAATTTGTGAATTGCGGTGAATTTCAAGGTTATTAATTTATCATTAATGAATATGACTGCAAATCGAATAGCTAAATGAGTACTGTAAAAAAACAAATAATGAAATCCAGTCATGGTGTCCTGTTCAAAGTTGTATTTGGTGAATTGGATATGAATAAAAATAGCCTATATGAGTATTAGTTATTGAATGCGGAGCAAAGTCAATACATAATCTTTTGGCACGCACAACAGGAATGTCAATACTATTTAACATGTGGTTTGCTTGTTTGTTCAGATGTGATCCCTTGCACGTGTGGAGAGATTTCTGTAAAACATTTAAAATCATAATTCCAGTGGACTCTTCAATCACTCTTTATAATTTAATATTGGAAATCGGATGTTGAATTTTCAACTGTTCAATTGTAGAATGGAATTACCCAAAGCCCTGGCAACTACACTTAAACCACGACATAACCGCGATTTTGGATAAAACACGGCTCGACGTTGGACCCCACATTTTCGAGTGGCGCTCCACGAAATTGCCTATAAAACGCGCAAGTGAAGAATCGAAGGACTTACGGCAGAGCAGACCCGAGCAGCAGAGCGGAAACTGGACGAATGCACTGAAGCTGACGCCGTGCACTGGATCATTTTACACGAAGACCGCCCGATCTATGAGGTTGTGTCAGATGAGGCAGTCATTGCAGCGCTCACAGGCGCACCATCCGCGACAGGAGTAGAAGGAGAGGAGGTTTTTGTCTACTTTTACGCGCTCCCGGGATTAACGCGGTCATCGTTATACCGCAGTTTAAGTGTAAGTAGATCAAAGCGCCCCTATTATAATACCAGGTGTGAGGTTCGGTCAATTTAAAGCCAATTTAAAATGCACCCATTTGTCAAAAGAGGGAGTGTCCCCCCAGTTGATGTCCTATAGCTGGGTGAACCTACACGAAGAATGTCCAGAACAACTTTCAAATTGACCAGGCCTCTGAAAAGCTTGTGTTGGAGATCAAAAACATGAATAGTACTTGGGAACCAAAAAAAATGGATGTGTTTATCTCACTTAAGTTGAAAAAGAACTAATGAATAAAATTCATTATTGTATGTTTTAATGTTTTGAAAGAAAAAACACAAAGCAGGGTATGAATTATTCTCCGATTATTTCTGTACAATTCATCATGAAATGAATGCATGGCAAAATGACTAGCGGAACAGCTGTACCTTACCATTAGCTAGCATGTCAGAATGACACAAAAGCTACAAATTGCTGCCATCATGAGACGCCGTGAGGCTGACTTCCTATCGATCTGGACAGTGTGTTTCCACTCTGATTCCCCACGTTAAACCCCTACTGAAAATGCTTCTATCGGTTATTACGGTCAGACCCTCACATAGGTTCATAATCGTTGACAAGGGAAGAGATTACTTCATTATTTTACTGATACACCCAATAAAGGCAAATGTTTTACCTCATTGGCTGAGAATACGTACACTATATCATAACTTTCCATGATATCTATCTACTATACTACCCATGAGACTCGTTGAATCTAGATCAATCACAAGAGAGCAGAACAATGGTGTTTGCAACAGAAAACACCAGTAATCGTGCCAACAGCAACTTTATGACTTGGGTAAGCTGTGAGAAATGGATACAAAGCCAAACAGATGTGGACACTGAAGCGGTTTGGTTACAGTCCGCTACAACACAATGCACCCTTGCTATTTTGCTTTGCACAATCGACTATAAAAAAACGTACTTCTGTAGAAAGCACTAGACTGGACTGTCTGAATTCCCCAAGGCTTATACGCTAGGGTCGAGTTGAACTGCACCATGGGAATAGTTGTTATTTTATGTTTGCTGATAAGGTGTTGTACCAATTACGTTTTACATTTTCTTTCCCTTTTTATTTATCTCATTTAATTTCACTGACCTATGCTCTCGTGAGATATCAGACCAGCTGAATAAGTAAACCATACAAACCAAGCTTTCTTGGAATAAACGGCATTGAATTTGACTGCCAAGGTCTATAAGTGAACATACTTTCTAAGTATTTTGTGTCATATTCTTAAACATATCCTAGTTCAGGATCACTTGTTAGGACAACCGGTCGCCTCTGAAGCGCGATCAGAGAGACAGACAAGAGAACAAAAGGAGAGTCGACCTTGAACCTGTTCTGAGGTTTCTGTAGGACTTCAAGAGCAAGACTGCAGAGCAGGTGCATAGGAACCTTCACCTTATGTCATTATGGCTCTACCTACGTTGCCAACTAGCAAACTATTTACGGGAAAAAAAACAAAAAGGCTTTGCACATCGTCATCTCCACGTGTCTCAACGATTAAAATAGAATGTGTTTTTGCTTTCTGTGTATTTTTTTTATAGTGATGGAGCTGTTTTTGTGTTTCTCTCACCATTTAGTCACGTTACAGAATTCGGCTAACAGCAAGCTAGTGATAGTATGTCAATGTATTGCTACTGGATGTTGCCGCGGGCACCGGGCAACGACCATATATGGGCAGTCACTCCCGAGTGCTTTAGAGTTTTATAAATATATTAAGAGAAGTATGGTATGAAGAGCAGAAAGGAGGGTGTGTAGGGGAAGGGGGAGCAGGGAGCAGGGATGCACTAAGAGCTCTTCCTTGCTCCTAGCTCTTACGCCACAGAGCCAGGACACAACACGGTGCTCCGGACACACCGGACACACTCTCCTGAACAGTGCATTAAGTGCTATTAAGTGCTATCTATTTTCTCCTGAAAACCACTGTCTTACACATTAAATCTCCAGCATATCTCCTGAGAATAGTGCATACGGGGCAGAAATTCTCATACGGGGCAGTAAATAAAAAATCTCTCTCATACACACACACCTGCATGCTGTGTTTTTCCATGATGAAAACAAACTATTTCTCCTCTATCCTTAGGCAATGATGAGACAGACAGATAGAGAACGAAGATAGATATATAGATGGATAGATGGATAGATGGATAGATGAATAGATAGATGGATAGATGGCTAGATAGATAGATAGATATTACATAATCCTTGTTACCATACAGTTGCAGATCCAAGTTCTATTTTCATCTTTCAGGCTATCTCTCTGCGCATAAGGAAACACCAAAGAGCTCTAGAGGAAGAGATCAAAGGATAATCTCTCCAACACACACATGTCCGATTTCACATACTCATTTGGTACCTTGAGGTCTATAATCAGTTTGCGCCAATTGGTCGAATCATTCCAGTCTGTAATGTGTGTGTGTGTGCTTGCGTGCATGGATGTGTAAGTGTGTGTGTGTATGTGAGTGTGTGTGTGCGTTCATTGTGAATGTAATTGTGTGTGTGTGTGTGTGCTTGCATGCATGGATGTGTAAGCGTGTGTGTATGTGAGTGTGTGTGTGTGCGTGCATGTGAATGTAATTGTGTGTGTGTTTGTGTATGTGAGTGTGTGTGTGTGTGTGTGTGCGTGCATGTGAATGTAATTGTGAGTGTGTGTGTGTGTGTGTGTATGTGAGTGTGTGTATGTGTGCGTGCATGTGAGTGTAATTGTGTTTGTGTGTGGTGGCTTGCATTTGACAGTTTTCCAGGTCAAGTGACGACAACATTAAGTCGTTACACTACCGACTACCGAGTAGCCTGAAGTTTAAGATGCCCTGATAGCAGGGACCTCATGGTTTAAAACCTTCAGTTTTCATCTCCATCGTAAAACACTCGAAAGAACACCCAAAATAAGTCACATGTTTATTGAAATAACATAACGTATGGCCATGGGACACCTTGTTTTAGTTCGACATCAACATATTTTGATTGTATCCAAGTTACCATATCCTCGGAGTCTGCTTCGTGTCGTTCTAGGGAAGCTAATTCAGAGCCGCATCAACGAAGGAAACCAGTGTTTATCTAGCATCATCAACCCCAATCGGCTCCCCCGCGAGCCGTCCTCTACGCGTGTTTTTAATTGGGGATAATGAACAAACAGTACCTAATGAACCCGTCTGCTTGCCGCGATGTGAAACAGGCCCGCTGTTGACAGCCAATAGCAAACAGACGATGTCAGGCTTTTTCGGAGTGGCGTGCCAAACAACTAGCGAACCTTGAAATAAATGCACTGCGATATTTAACAAACACCACCCCATAACCACAGGGATATAGAACTATCTTCCAAATTATAATTTCTTTCTTTACATGAATCCAAGTAAAGCTATTGGGAGGAGAATTTGCTTACAGTCTCCTTGCAGCATACGGCACCTAGATGAAGCTAAATAGGCTCACGTAAATAAAGTGATATTGGGCAACATTACACATCTAGAGTCTAACAGTATTTACAAGTGAGATTGTGAGATATAATACAATTCTGAGAAGTTATCTGAAAGTCACATCAAGACACATTTCAAGGAGGGATGGGATGGAAATGCTGCAGTTGGCACTACATGTTCCACAGACAATGGCTAACAATCACAACATAAATCAATACTAATCCCTGATGATTGGCAACAATCCTTTGGTCGACTCTAGTAGAAGGGATTGAGAAACAGAAGGAGGTTGGTTGAAGGAGTGACTAACTTTAACATCACTCATTCTCCTCTGTCCACTTGTCTTAAAGCGCCAGAGTCACTATAGAGAAGGAAACTCATGCACGCTTTCTAGATTATGGGAACCTCAGCGGTCAACATATATCCAGAGAGAGGCCTACGACACAACAAGAGTGGCTTTAGTTTCACAACTTGCATCGCTGTAAGGTGAACCTGAATGGAAAAACAACATAATGACATTTACACGACCCTGAGGGCCGATACCTCAGGATTACCGTGATGCTATCAAACAAGTAATGGCCATGCAATAACAACCTATCTACCTGCCAACTATCTATCAGTTTTGTTGTTGTTGTTTTTTATTAGACTCCAGCAGAGAAGTAATGGTATTCATAAACATGAATAGAAAAGAACACAATGACATTCCCCTATCTTTGTAGTCATAAACCTCTGGGTCATTGCAATGTTATTAAATATATGACTTAGCTTCTGTTTGGCGATAACGTCCTAGCTACCTAACAACCCAGCTAACTATTCAGTGATGAATAATAATAAAATAATAATCATTATATTATACATTCATATTTTTGTTAGTTTTTTTAAGCTAGCAAAGAGCACTGCTACCTGAATGCTAATAACATTCTTCAGGGCTTTCTGATTCATGGAAATGAAATAATTTGCAGATATATTTAGGAAAACGAGTCTTCAACCAGATGACGGTGATTTGCTTATTTATCTCATTCTCATGTTTAGGCTTCAGATTTGTTTTGTCATAACACAAAGCATTAAGCCAAAATCAAATTGGGAAAATTGTTAATCTGTGAATTCAAGCTTCGACAAATATATTATAGGATAGGATAGGAACAAAGCATTTAGTTATGGATTTTGAGAAAAGAAATAACCCCTACCAAGGTAATTGCAGCTGAAATATGGTTATCTATTATTACCTGTGTGAGTCTTGAAAATGCCAAATTACAATAATTTTCTGTTCACGTGTATAGGCTAATTATTTCATAATTTCATCAGAGAATTATCTGGATTCTGCTGGCATTACAATATTGTGGCCCCATGTGTCCCATAGTGGTATCGCCAAGAACCCTGCAGGTCCACTCCCCCCTCACATATTGTTTATCTGGTGTTTACACGTTCTCGACCAGTGGTACCTCCTACTTCCAGAATATGATTGCTATCATTCGAGACAGCTGGATCTCTATTGGTATGATACACTGCATGCGTATATGTACATTGGAGTGTCCAAATGAAAAGTTTCCCCCTGACTCAAGTCTTTTGCTGGATGTAATATGTTCCATGGCCCATATGACAAATGTTAAATATTTGTAAAAAACCAAACTTGTTCATTCACATTACCATACCATTTCCAATCATATCATCATATACAAAATAGATGATAATATGCAAACATATAAAACTACTATGACTGTGGTATTATTACTGTAGGCCTATACTATAGGCCTACTGAGCTGGGCCAAATCCTTGTGCCTGTAACAAGTGTTACACAAACTGAAAACTTGAACGCAGCATTGTGTGTTGAAAAAAGCTGGCAGCATAAATTGCAATGTGTATAAAATGTAAGAAGGGGATTTGTGTATCTCACAACGATGACTACGTTCACATTCCGACTGAGCCCAGCTGAAACCAAGCTGGCCATAAGCTTCCTTCCACCAATATCTGTCACTGCAAACTGCAAATGCATCAATATAATCTGTAATGGGGTATCGTCTTTCACAACAAGCTGTGGCCTTGGACGTGTGCCTTACGTAATTTTGACGTAGGCCTACAATGTCTCAATATGTGTCATCTTCATTCTTAACTATGCTGAGCCATTGCAATGCAACCATCCGATTGTCTGCCCATTCGTTTTAGTTGAACGTTGTGAACGTCGTTGTACCTTTGTTTTATTTATTTTTTATTCCAAGTATAGCACGAAAGCGTGCACTATCGTTTCAGTTAAAAGTATGACATTTGCATTGGGTGAGGGTGCTCTGCAGACCTCCCAGCAAAAAAAATAATAATAAAAAATAGGCTGGGATTCATAAGCAGTCTAGCATGAGCAACCAAAACGTGAATAACGCATAAGGATGCGACTGGTGGAAACATTACAAAGAGGAGTGTTACATAGCCTATCTCTTGAATCCTACTGATCGTAGACCGGTTGTGAAGGCCATCCGGTAATTCTGTCGAACGGAGTTCCGATTCTAAACCAGCCATATCACCAAGATAGCATTGCAATTGTCTTCTTTTTCCCACTTCGTTAAGACTGATCTGGTTTGTCACACGATCATTAGGAGATGGTCGATATCGCTTCCATGCCTCGGCTTTCTCGATAACCTAGCTACCCAACCCCCCCATGTCTAACCACGTCTCTGGGTCTTATTTATGAGGATTCCAATGGAGACTGGGAAGATCTCCATTGGAATATTTTGTTGGTCAAAAACACAGTCGGCAAACGTGTCTCGTTGTAATAACACATAGGTGTAGCGCATACATGTTTCGCCACAACAACACACCAAACGACACGGATTCGCGACGAAAACGGACCACCACAATACGGTTCCCCCTTACCTTGCAGGGAGACTTAGGAACACAAACACCCAGACGAAGAGCTTCAGAGGAAGGGAAGGCTTCGCCATTGTTGCCGAGCATTCGGGGACCAAATGCGACGGAGCCATCGTCAACAACGTGGTTTCGCTCTTCCTTGGTTTGTTTAGTGGTCTGTCGCCCCGCGATTCATCACGGGAAGCGATGCGGCGGCGTTGGCGCGAACAGCTAACGTTCCGGCTAAAGCAGGACGGCGTCGCGGCACGGTTATCAGTCGCTCGTGGTGTTATTTCTTTCCCGGTTTTTTCTTCTTCTTTTTTTTTGTTGGGTTGTTGTTGTTTTACAATTAGCAAAGGTAAAACCCTAATAGGCCTTAAAACCGTTACCGCTACCGAAGCCCATTAATAGGCTGCCGTCTGATATCCAAGCGGAGAAACCCATTGGAGCCTGGCTCTGAATGCAGAATAACGCCGCGGCCAGAGAGTGACTGATGCGCGCTGCTGCGGCGCGGATCAACACATGCGTGCTCTCACAAAGCGGAAGCATAGCTGGGGAGAGAAAAGCGTACAAAACGACAGCTATCCGCTACAGCCCAATAAGGCTCAAATATATCGCTGTAATATTAACCATATTTATTCAAGCTTTTGTTTTATTTTTTTATAGCCTCCGTGCATGCTGTTGTGTGAATTGGTAGCGTATTACATGCTCTAAAGAACGAACGTTATAAATGGTGGAGGAAAAAAAACACACACAAATGGGAAGAACAATCAATGACGAGACAGTTTGCATTTTAAACTATCATGTCACCACTGCTGTCAGTCACTGTTCCATTTTGGATGGTTTCTACCAAATAACGTCACGACTGCAGTGACGTAGAAGCCGAGCAACGAGTCCAGCACCATGGACAGCGCTAAGCTCGTCCGCCTTTTTAGAGCAGGTGCGAAACGGACGACTACCGACGCAGTCGTTTTAATTTACATGCGGGGGAATTACTGTAAAATGTGCCGGAAATAAGCCCAAATTATGTTACTGAACGCAATATATTTATAGCCAGCTTCTAAGATAACGGATTGTTTAGATAAAAAAAAGAGTTAATTGTTTTTTAATACCACTACACCTTTAGGGCTGTTATTGTTAGTGAAACAATTGTAGATTTTACAAGTATGCAAATGTGCCTGGTGTGATACGCCCGAAGTTTTTTTCAAGGAGTCCTTGAGGATTCTATGTGGAAAATATGTGTTTATAATCTGAAATCCACAAAGAAAATCTCTCTCTCTCTCTCTCTCTCTCTCTCTCTCTCTCTCTCTCTCTCTCTCTCTCTCTCTCTCTCTCTCTCTCTCTCTCTCTCTCTCTCTCTCTTCAAAGACTAGTGCATGAACACACACATGCACGCACTCACACACACACAAACACACACACACACACACACACAAACACACACATTGATCAGACATAATTAATCAATACATCCATTACACCATCTAAAACCATGTTTTTTGTTAAATAATTTGTCATAATTCCACTTAATATGGCATCTGCCACTAGAAAGATGCCCCCCTCCACTGTGATGTCATCATTCTATGGCCTACCTCCTCTGGATACAACCAGATGGAGGAAGGCAATGGGCTTCTATTATGTCATACAGGATAATTACTCATACAATGATAAAGTGTTTGCTGGGTGGCTCTTCATAATGATAATGTACGTCACTTTTGATTTATTTTCTCACACAAATCAAATAATACAACTCAATGGGAAAACATTTATCAAGCTAACAACGAGACAGCGAAAGGAACAAGAGTGAGAGAGGGAGGGAGAGAGATATAGGGAGAGAGAGAAAAAGAGAGAGAGAGAGAGTGAGGACACATCTTTACTTTGTAAAGTCAATGAAAAATATGTTAAAATTCTTATCTCGCAGACAGCTCCCTTGCAGAGGAGTAAGCGAGAGCGAAGACAAAGGAAACTTATCAAGCATTTTGCTCACAACATTGAAAAAAAAACACCCCTCGAAATAGGAGCTACAGTAACCCAATTCAACAATTTAAACAATCAGTTCGATAAAATATCATAATACAACAACATGGAGATAGAAGTACCTTGCACATTTGAAGGCTCAGAACAAATGTTTCACCAGAACCTCCATTTAATACCCCCACCCAGTTCATGAAATAATGCTTTACCACTGCAGAGGGAGATTACTGAATCCAAGGTGGCAGGCACAGAATTCAAAACATTGGCTTGTGTTTCCATGCCGATGAAAATATCAAGAGGAAACATCAACAAACTATGAAATACCTCGTAGTTATTTTTCATTCAATGTGATAGGTTGTGAACATTTAAGACGCCACTGTGTTTTTCCAAGGGTTAACCTAAGACCTTAACTCAACCAACCCTAAACTAATACCTAACTCTGGTGTGTCCGTATGTTCTCCCCTATTTGAAATGACACTCCCACTAGTGATGTCATAGATGGCTTTTAATGACTCATCGGAAACAACACCTGGTGTAATTGGGGCCAGGTGTACTTCACAGTTACTCCACAGTTACTTTGACTCAGTGCTATACTACAGCAACATATTAGCAATTGAGTATTCAAAGAGAACCAAATGAAAGAAAAACACACAAGAGATACATACACAGATTCTTATTACAGAAGTTAAAGTGGTCAACACCGCTATGCCCAGTATAGCGTTTACTTAAGTTGGGCTTCAACGCTAAATTCCGTGGGAATATATTGGCATCGCTGGCCAGAAGCCTAGCGCTCCCTGTGGGAGGCATGCAACATTGCACCACACTCACTCAGCCTTTCACTGTGGTGATTTGGGTAGGCATGCCATCATTACATTAATCAACCAGTATATCAACCATATGTATATGCCTCAACCATATGTATATGAGGTGATTCAATGGTGGGCTGTAACAATGAATCGATGTTTGAGTTAATACTTTTTTTACTGAAAATACCAAATGTCATGGCAGTGACACTGTTTTTAACAACCATAATAATAATAATCAATTTAAAGGTTCACTGTATCATTTGCTGATATATTCTAGGCAAATGGATGCTGCTTAATGATTGTGTTGTCCACTGGTAAAGTTGGCATCTCCATTATGACATCATTGCATACCACAGCTGTTCTGTTACACAAGGAATTCTGCATTCACAACATACACATATGCTGTGCCACTCCAACTGAATGAAGCAATTCATTCATGTGCATAATGATCCACTGGGAGAGGTGACTGCTGCACCAGGTCACCTAGTACAAATTGTGATATGCTGCAATGCGAGATTGAAGGATATAGAAATGCCTAAAGTCCCAGAACCATATAAGATGTACAGAGAACATGCCCTCAGCTCAACTTTTCAACAATCACAGTAGGAAAGGTGCCCACCAATGCAAACACAAGATAGCACTTTGAGCATTTTTGACAGGTCTGAAATGTTTTAGCAAGCCAATGTGCAAAAAGCCACTAGACTGGATCAAATATTTTATTAAAGTACCCCTCAGGCCATCCAGCCAGAGCATTCATCAATAAAGACACTGCATTTTTTAGGGTTTTCCCATTTTAGAAATTTGGCACTATACTTGCACCTACTACTAATTACTAATTCACCTCCCCACCAGTCAGCGAAAATGTTGTATTCCAATTTTTTACTTGACACTTATCATAGTGTCATAATGACTATTCTTACCATGGAAAGACAAAAACAGTCCGTGTATGTCTCTGTGATACCATCCGGGTTGTCCGGATGGTTCACCCTTGGTCTGAAGTCAATTCTGTCCCATTGTTCTCGTTGTTTGAGAGTCATTGCAACGCCTGCCAGCGACTAACCTCTCAACTGTGATTAAATGTGTCTGGCTGATTTCATTGCCTTTCTCACATTGCGTTTAGTCTGCTTAGCGTTAAGCAGGTACAATCTCTCCTCCCCATAGGCAGAGCACAGACAGTTGCTGGTTCCAGTTTTACTCCTCAGAATGTGTCCTGTTCTGCTCAAAAGGGATGGAGCATTCCCTATGACCTCAATGCATGCAAGGCACAATGTAAAATGAATTCACTGATGCAGACATAACAAAACAGAGCCATTGTTGAACAGCATTACAAACCCACATCGCTACAATGGGGTTTCTCAGAGAATAGGACATTGGTACATGGTGAGTGTATTCTGCAAGTTCTCCTGTTGACCCCAAATAAGTGAAGCTAGAGACGTGTGCTTGTTGTGTGTGTGTGTGTGTGTGTGTGTGTGTGTGTGTGTGTGTGTGTGTGTGTGTGTACAGCTTCTCTGAGAAAACACACAAATACAAATACATTTGATGCATCACAGCGATGTCTTTGGAAAAATAATGATCAATGCCCTCTCCTACACACAAACCCATTCACACATGCACAGACTCAAACACACACACACACACAGACACTCAAAGAGACAGATAGATAGACAGACAGACGCACACACATACACACGCACAAATACACACACAAGCAGACAGATACACACACACACTCAAACAGACACACATACACATACACTCACTGTCACAAACACAAACATGCAAAGAAACTCAACCACACGTACACACACACACACACACACATGCATGCACACACACACACACACACACGGATGCTTTGGGATTCATGTTCTTATTTTCCACTCAGTAGAAAAAAATCTTTATCTCTTTATCATCCCATAACACTTGCCATCAGAGGATGTGATCTGACACATTGCTAATGCCTGCCCATCCCTACAGATGGAGGCCAGTGCCCCTCCACACATCAGTGACACCATTTAACACTGCTTTCTTCAAAACACGTGTCCAGTCTTCCAATAATTCAATCTATTAATCTGAACAAACGAACAACAATGCTTATTATACTGTTACACACAGAACACAATCAGAAGGAATGTGCACACTTTCTGGAAATGTCTTCACCGTCTTCATTTTCTTCTCCATATATGTTGTCCCTACTGTGGATTCTGAAAGTTAATTTACAAGCTGTTATTTAAAAGAAGCACAGAGGTGCTTCAGGTTAATCAGCAGCTGTACATTGCATATTCCCTGCTAAGTCTCCCGTAAGGATATGATTCTGTAAGTAATGTACTATGAGTTTAGTCCATGGGCAAAGTTGATTGGCATGGTTGGTTGGAAAAACAAAAGTTAAATTAAACGATCAGCCCCGCCGCCCTGATAGATAAAAAATTCTGAAACTTTGTGTACATATTTTACATGCCGAACATTTTTGCCTCTTGGACCCATAATGTCCGTCTGGATAGATTTCTCTGTACAGTAGACATTCTTCTAAATAGCCACTGCCTCAAATGACACACAATTTGGTACACATGATCTATGGACGCGTCTGATCTTAAATTGAGAAGGGATATTTGATTGCGTAAAATATAGCAGAGTTATGGCTAATTCAAAATATGCTAATTAGCTAACATTATTCTATCAACCACAAGTCTGCTTCAGAAGGTGGCAGGAACTGGAAACTCGCCATGCACAGCAGGGCACCTCTCTCAGCGTGTGTAAAAGGTTGTGTGTTGATATCTCATCCCATGACCTCAGTGTATGTCCAAGTAATTACTCTTCAGCAAAATGCCCCACTTTGCCTATAGAGGGCCCAAAATCACACACAAACGGCATCTACTTTTAAACTAGTATCGGTGTGTGTGTGTGTGTGTGTGTGTGTGTGTGTGTGTGTGTGTGTGTGTGTGTGTGTGTGTGTGTGTGTTTGTGTAATGAGTAATGACTGCCCCCGTGAATCGCTTGAAATGGGTGGTGGTGCGTGGGCTGTGATTACCTTTCGTGACTGCTAGCAGTCCTAGTTATTATTACAATTATAAGTAGTATCATTGTTGTTATTGCTATAATTATTAATAATATTATCGTTATTATATATCAAGAAGATACGTTTTGAGGTCATAGCTTTGCAAAGCTAAACTCAAGTTTTGAATTCTAGGTGAACCATGGTGAGCCACTCCTAGCAGAACTGAAGTAGTAACAAAAATTGATAGTCACAACTATTCATTTTCATG
Organism: Lota lota; assembly: GCA_026745465.1. Taxonomy (NCBI): domain Eukaryota; kingdom Metazoa; phylum Chordata; class Actinopteri; order Gadiformes; family Lotidae; genus Lota; species Lota lota. Next base: position 1,596,786 of record JACYXH010000658.1, read on the forward strand.
ACAAATGACCAAGTGGGGCGCTTCTCTGCCAATGGCGGTGTCAGACAGCGGATGTATCGGCAGGATCTCTTGGCCGCACAACACTCTGAATGTTTCATGCCCAGGGGGTCCTTTACCAATACATCTACCGTCATAAACTTGCCTTCCCACTTCGACTTTTAATGACATTCAAAGCACCACACAGGAGGAGGATAATGCGCTTCAGCTGGGTTTCCCCCCCCCCCCCTGTCAGAGCTACTTTCCTCTGAATTCAATTTCAGACACAGACCATGTCAATGGAGTCATTAGAACAACCGCATGGAGATCAGTTCTCATGTCAAGGATGTTAAGGCTCATTTTGATCACAGTAAAGAGGTTATGTAATGGTCGCCAGAGGCTCTGACTTGGACCGACTGCGGGAGAGTGACGCGTTGAGAAACAGACCTCTGTCTTGCTGACGAAACCAGCCGATGCTTCATCTCCAGGGATATATACTTTCTAATGAACTCATTTGTAAATATGTACAAATAAAAATCAAGACTTAGGACAGCATGGAAGATGCAAACCATATATTGTGGTATTTGTACTAAAGAATAAAGACATCAATATCTGCACAAATAGACTCCATTCAGTAAACAACCAAAACCGGCTTGTTTTTACTATTCTTAAATGTTATAGTGTGTGAGTTTCTTTTTCCTGCATTGCATCTACCATTTCCATGGATAGCATGCGGAAATTGTATAGCAAGTATTAGATGTAACATAGATTAGATATTAACATAAAAACACAAAAAAGCAATATATGTAATGTCTCTGCTTTCCACTCTGCTATGCTTCCTCCTCACACATCTCACTTTGTTTTTACATTTTTAAGTATTTGGGGTGCTTTTCCATTGGCATGCACATGCAATGTCAGAGCAATGTTTCCCTCACTAAAAGGATACATGGAAATGCTGGATTTAGAATCTATGACGGCTGACAAAAACCAGAGAAAGGAAGTATATTTAGGAACCCACACACATATCCCATAAGCTAACGGCATATAAATTTCATATTTTTGGCGGCCTGCAGTTTGTATACCCAGACATTTTGCAGAAAATGTTGGTGTACAGTGGCTGTGAGCCACCCGTTTCACTTTGTACACAACCATAATCCTGTGCAGTGGGAAGTCAGAACAAGGTGAGCCATTGTTTTGGCTTATATTTTCATTTGCTTGACATCTCTTCTTTTTTTTTTCATGTGGGCCCCAGAAGGACCACTCTATAAATTCAGATAAAATGTAATAATTGGGCATATTAAAAAGCAACCAGCGTTTACCAAAATGCCATTTGAATTTGTGGAGTAGATAGCTACAAACAAAATAGAAAACATTGAACGTGAAGAGGTTCATGCATTCACAACAAACATATACGAGGATATCAGACAGTTTGAAAGCCTAGTGAATAAAAATGTGTTGAATAAATGACGTATGGTGGCTGGGTTTGAGTGCCTGGGCACTACAGAGAGAGAGAGACTTGAGTCTTGAATTCTCAATTAGTTCAGTGTATTTCTTTCATTTATTGTTACGGGGACATTATTTATTTATTTATTTATTGTAAGATTGTCAATGATGCACACTTCTGTGTTTTATTTATTCTGCATAGGAACATACTGACGGTTTAGCTAAAATAGTTGCATTTGTCATTTTCCTCACTTTGTCTGGTGCAAATGAAACAATGTGTGGTGTGACTCCATTTTGTGTAACAATAAATGTGTTTTGAATATACGAAGTATGGCGGCTGGGTTTGAAACACTCAGACCAAAGGTGCCTGGGCGCATAGAGCACAGTGAGGGATCAGAGTGAGTGAATTCCAGATTATTTCATTCATTTATTGTTTTTGGGACATTATTTATTTACAAACAGACATTTCAACAAATAATGGCATTGACAATAATACGAGTCTTGGATTCTCCCTAACACACCCAAATCCCAACACCATGATCAAGGATAACCCCAAATCGTAAAAAAAAGAATAATCCTGAAATAGGACAATTTTGTCTGGCCCTCTTTGCAATTACAATGAACATTTATAGCACCAGCCTAGCGAGTTAGCAACACCTCCGACAAAAGCTCAGACTAGTACTGTGGTAATCACTTGCAAGTGCCCCTTTTCTGGTGGTAATGTTAAGAAGACACTTTGAAAGACCATCAATTATAAAAAAAAGCGTTGATAGAAAATGTCTTGAATCCTTGGACTTGGAGTTAAGTAGAACAGCTTGCTCATCATTACCTCACTCCAGCGATGTGACATAAAAATGGTCCATAGAAAGAAACAAAATGCAATGCGCCAAAGCTTTTATGTCTCGGATATGATTATCTTAGGAATCACTGATGTCTTGTAAGATTGTCAATGATGAACAATTCTGTGTTTTTTTATTTCTTTTGTATAGGAACACACTAATTAAGTTGCATTTGTCATTTTCCTCACTCTGTGTGGTGCAAATGAAAAAATGTGTTGTGTGACTCTATTTTGTGCTGATTGCTGATCTATTTGTGTGTGTGTGTGTGTGTGTGTGTGTCTGTGTGTGTTTGCGTGTGTATATTTATGTGTTTACACACAATATACAATATATATATATATAATTAGAAGACAAAATAGTAAATAATCAAGCGGTGGTAACAGCAGAGCCATCTGGAGAGGGCCAAACTCTCCAGATGGCAAAGTGAATGGCCCTATAACTTGTTAACTTGCAGCTTACCGGAAACCCTCACCAACCCCCAGCATCAAAGTAAGGCTGTTGCCGCTGGCTGTCAAAGCGAAGCCATGTCGGACATCTCCCCTCAAAGTAAACCACCATAACAACGTCTCAGTCCTGGTTCAACAGTGATGATATGAGCATTAGGAAATAGCATGGGAGGCCTCATTTTTCACGTTCTTTTCCTGACATACTACCATCGATTTTAAGTTTTGTTGACAAAATCCCGTATCAAAAGTGCTGTACTGTTTTATCAACTAGTTATAGGTCATGTTCACTCTATTACATTTATCCATACCACCAGTGTGTTATTGTATTCTAGGTTCTTTTTTAAATTGTATTGTCTTTCAAACTTACACACTTAGGTGACTGACTCAGTGATTTACTTCAGTCTATCACACTTAGTACATAGTGCTTTAGTGCTCCTCAACACATTACACAGTAATATAACCGATGCGGCATCCGACATAAGTAATTGCTGCTGAAATAATGGAAGAGTTGGCAGGGTTAAAACAAACATGTCAGGTTTCAGAGTCAGAGCGTGAGTTGCCATGGAATCTGAACTCGGAGGACTCAGATCTTCGTATCCGGATGCTGAATTCCTCTTAAATGTATACAGCTTAATTGATTTTAGCCGTACATGTTGGCTGAATTCATCCTTTTGACGCAGGCACCAATCTGAGTGTTTGAACTTCTCTCCGTTTTCTTCGCACCTCTGTCCGTATGATCTTATAATTGATCCGAGACACCCAAGCCTTGGAGCTCACCTATCTCCCGTCTGCTAACAGCCGGATGTGGGGGGAAGGGCTGAAAGTGTAGGAGTAGCAGGAGGGAAAATACAGGCATAGTTTTGCTATCGTGAGAACAATTACCTGGATCCGTGATTCGATTTGGGGCGGAAAGGGGAACCCACCTCCTGGGGAGACTAATAGGTTTAGTTAAGTATGCTTCTAATGCCGTTTTTGGATAAAGTCCAAAAAGGCTCAATTAGATTTTCCTTCATGTTGCACCCCACTCTGCCACTCCCTGTCTCTCCCTCTCCCCCTCTCTTGATCTCCGGCTTGTCTCTCTGTCTCCCGCTCTCTTGCTCTCCGGCTTGTCTCTCCCTCTCCGCCTCTCTTGATCTCCGGCTTGTCTCTCCCTCTCCCCCTTTCTTGGCCTCAGGCTTGTCTCTTACTCTCCCCCTCTCTTGGTCTCCAAGTTGTCTCTCCCTTTCCCCCTCTTGGTATCCAGCTTGTCTCTCCTTCTCCCCCTCTCTTGGTCTCCGGCTTGTCTCTCCTTCTCCCCCTCTCTTGGTCTACAAGTTGTCTCTCCCTCTCTCCCTCTCTTGGTCTCCGGCTTGTCTCTCCCTATACCCCTCTCTTGGTCTCCAGCTTGTATCCCTATCTCCCCCTCTCTTGGTCTTTGTCTTATCTCTCCATCTGCCTCTCTCTTGGTCTCTGGCTTGTCTCTCCCTCTCCCACTCTCTTGATCTCTAACTTGTCTCTCCCTCCATCCATTAATCCATCCATCAATCCATCAATCCTCTCTGACTCCCCCCCCCCCCCCCCCATCCTCCAGAAGCCTACCTGCCATCCCCTCACCCATCTCCCCTACATCGTCTCACTCCAGCGGCGGTGGCGTCTACCAGGGGTCCTGGGGTCAGTATGGAGGAGGGGCTGGGAGCAGGATGGTGGGAGGGAGGTATGGGATGTGGAGAGAGAGAGAGAAGAATCAGATAAGAGTGGTCTCCCTGCACCTTGTCGAGGGGGGGGGGGGTATCTGATGGCTTGTCAGTCAAGAGATGGCCAGCCATGGCTCCAACCAGAGGGGCTCCTGGAGGGCCCCGGAGGCTAAAGCACAGGAGCCAACCTGACATTTGCCTGAAATAGAGACCATACGATAACAGGAGAATTGAATTGAGTTGGGTTGAGTTGAATTGCATGTGATTGCTTTGAATTGAATATATTCGGAACATTAAAAAACAAACAATATATAGAGGAATTATCCTTTCAAAACATCTTTAAATACAGTTCTTATCACATCGGCAGTGAATACAATTTAGGATTAGGTAAAAAAAAAAGATGTGTGACATATCACCCCCCCCCCCCTCCCCCCCTTCCCCGGAAATGAGTTGATTGAGTCAGATCAAGTTATTCCTGGATATTAATGGTATGAGAAGGATCAAGCAGAGGAGCAGGGAATGGCTGATGGGAGTGGGAACGTAATCAGGCTCACAGGCCCTTCACACACACAGTTCTTCAGATGTGTGTATGAAGAGGCTGCTGCACAGGCCACGCTGGCCTTGCATCAACGCAATTGGCTTCGCTTTTCACTTTTTTTCTAATGGTGCATCATCCCAG
>JACYXH010000658.1:1609341-1666841 GCA_026745465.1 Lota lota
CGGGACAGACCATCGCAGTGTCAGTTACAGTACATAAACCGCCAAATGGCACAACAACATGCTATGTTATACCTTTTATATACCTGTTGATGTTGCGGTACAATACGATAAATAGAAGACAGAAGAAGACAATTTCACACCTTCCAAATACTGACTTATAATGGAATGGAATGGAACCTGTGTGTAAGTCGAACCCCACAAATATATTATTTTGTAGTAACGTTTTTATGCATCTGGGGTAAAATAAATAAATAAATTGGCTTAGAGAAGTCTCTTTCCTCTTAAGCTTAAGGGCTGCCAAAATGAAATAATAAGCAATGCAAAAAACTGAGCAGGAGAAAAAATGGCAACTTTTAATTGCGTTGCATAACTGGTGTTATGTAAACCGCCCTGTGTCTTGTAGGTGTTAATAAATAAAATGAAATAAAGCAGGCTTTCGTCGAATCAAATATTGTGCAATGTACGTTCATGTTGAAATACTATGAAGAGGTGGTGGACGAGGAGGAGGAGGATGAATAGATATAGATAGACATCAAAGTAGAGAAACAGAGAAATGGAAGAAAGACAGACAGAGGGACAAACATAGAGAGGGGGGAATGGAGAGAGAAAGACGGTTATTGAGAGAGAGAGAGAGAGAGAGAGAGAGAGAGATATCATTTCAATCTTTCGCGAGAACCATAAGGGCCCTGTCGACCTGTGGGAGATGTGTCACAACCTCTCCTCTCCGAGATGAGAGGTTGTGACACCATACAGAAGAAGAAGACAGGACAAGGTCTAGGTCTCTTAACAATCTCCCTGTCTTCTCCCGCTCTCAATCTCTCTCTCTCTCTCTCTCTCTCTCTCTCTCTCTCTCTCTCTCTCTCTCTCCCTATCCCTCTCTCTCCCTCCCTCGCCTATCCACTGTTGAGGGGTCTGACAGCTCTGTAGCCAAATCATCTATGCTCTGGTTATCTCCCTGGAATAGTGCCAATTAAGCCGAGGCGATGAAGTCAAACATGAACCCTGAGAACCAAGACCAAGCCGGGTAAACCGACAGGGCAGCGTGGAGAGCTGAGGTAAAGGTGAAGGAAGGCGGAGACATGTAGGAGAGTAATTAGAAGACTCTGACTAGGCCTATCTCACCACTCTATCGGTCTCACAGATTGCTTTGCATTGGCTCATAAAAGGAAAATAGGACAATGTAAGGGAGGGCAACATTACCACGACAATAATGAGAGTGGATGTAGATTAACCTTTGACAACTGCTAACGAATCAGACTTTCTTCCTTCCGTCATCCCTCCTTTCCTTCCTTCCATCCACCCTTCCTCCTGTCCATCCTTCCTTCCATCCCTCATCCCTCCTTTCCGTCCTTCCAGCCTCCCTTCATCCTTTCCTTCCTTCCTTCCTTCCATCCTCCCTCCATCACCCACCTTCCCCCACCTCACTCCCTTCCTCCCTTAGCATTATAAAAGCATCTTAGCACCTGAGATGCACTCTGACATGCCTTCCTCCCTAAATTCCTACTCTCCTCTATCCTTCCTTCCTTCCGTTCCATCTCACTCACCGCATTGAGACTACTTTATCCCTCTCATTAGTGAATATTTTCTCTTTGCGTCTCCGCTTCGGTGTGACTGTCTAAATCCAGATAACACATGGATCTGGCCGTGTTTGTTCTCTCTCTCTCTCTCTCTCTCTCTCTCTCTCTCTCTCTCTCTCTCTCTCTCTCTCTCTCTCTCTCTCTCTCTCTCTCTCTCTCTCTCTGTCTCTCTCTCTCTCCCTCTCTCTCTCTCTCTCTCTCTCTCCCCCACTGGCAGGCCGAGGGGCTCGTGGGGCTTCAACACTAAACTAAACGCTTGACTGAAATCGGAGCGACAACAACTCCAACCACAAAAGAGGGAGATTGACAAAGACGGATTCTAAGAGTAAACAGACCCCCCCCCCCCCCCCCCCCCACACATACACACACACACACACACACACACACACACACACACACACACAACTGATGAAGACGCATCTAAAAGAAGAGGGAAAAAGGCACAGGCGATGGCAGTAAAGTAACCTGCATTGAGTGTGAAGGATGGAGAGTTTGTGGGGTGGAAATGAGAGCCAGGGAGGTGGGGGGTTATCTGGAAATGCAGATTATGTCTCAGTAGCCTGTAGGCTTCACACCCTCTGCTCCTGCTGACAACCATCAGCCCCGTTCTTATGAGTATATATATCCCCCCCTCCTCTGGTCTGACAGTCCTTGCCTCTGGGTCTTTTTTGCCCCCACCCCCGTTAACTGATGGCACCAATGCACAGCTGTTTCCGGGTGCCAACCCTGGTCACCACTACCACCATTTGAATTGACTCGCGGTGTGGCCATAGAGCAGCGGTGTGGTCATAACCCCTACACTATAACCTCTCCCTTGACCCATACCCTTTCATTAGTCCGAACGCAGACCCTGACAGACGCACCGATGTTCTCTGCCAGTGTCCATGTTGAGCGTGTCATTTGTGTGCCGTTCCCATCATGTGCGTTAGCCTGCTGTGGCTACAAGGTTTTGGGTTCGACCTCAGGATGCGTGACTAGCCCACATACGCCTGATCATGAACTCACTGTTGGTCGCTTTGGATGTAAGCGTCTGCTTAATAGTGAACTCACTTAAATAGCAGTAGACATTGTGACATTGGGGTCTCTTGAATTCGTTATTGCTTTTGGGGGTCCGATTTGGAGGAGATGCTGTTGTGTTGGGTTTTCTTGGCACCATGGGAATCTTGCATGGTGTGACATTTTGCCGTAGGAAAATGCCATGGTCTGGCACACTTCTCAGGGGACCGCGAGGAAAGGGATCTGTGTTGTCACAAAAACCAGAAGCAAAGACCTGTCGTGGTGACAGTTGTTACCACGCCCGTAGACAGCTACGCTTTTGATTTGCATTCCAGGTTTCATTTCAATGGGATTCAGATCCATTAGGAAAGGAAGCGTTGTGCTTGGCAGTTTTGACACCGCTTATCAAGGCCCACTGAAGGACCACATGAGTTACAATACGATTCTTCTGAGACGTTATGATGACTCCAATGTCAAATACAAAATGTCTGTTATGCTGTGCCTTAAACCACATGGACTGTAATCTATAATGATACAAAAAAGAAGAGAAGTTGGAAATGAACATTTGTATTCCCCTCTGGCATTGGTTTTATTGTTAATAGCTGATGAAAAATACATATCTTATAGAGTGTGCGTTGGCATATTGCGTAGCCTAAAAAAAGGATCCATTACAAGTCTCAAAGTGCCATTGTTAAATTTCAGCAGCTTGTCTGTAAGTATTCAGTGACAGTTTGAGATTTTATAATAGCCATTCAAGCTTCTACGTGATCTGAAATTATAATCAGACAATTGGCAGTTATGGACAGGGCCCCCAAATGTTATCCCATTCAGTATTCAGAGAGAGAGAGAGAGAGAGAGAGAGAGAGAGAGAGAGAGAGAGAGAGAGAGAGAGAGGAGAGTGCGTATTAAATTCTCAATGCAAATGAATGCCTTCAAGGGCGCAATACCCCTAAGGCTCCTTAAGTCATGTCAGAGAACAAAAAAAGACAAACTAGAATTTTCATGATGTACCCAAGAATCTGGAATATAAATGGGAAAATAATAATTATTATTATTATTACAATGGAGGATATCGGATTATTATACGCAATCGGAAATGCTTTGTATATAAATATTTAGAAGAACCTGCCGCTACTTCCAATACTAAAAACAATATGCGCCATACAATTCAATGAATGCAATTTATTACACTTGTCCACTTAAAAAAAGAAAGCGAGACGAAAGTGGCCCTTAAAAAAAAAAACAGCTACTTCAGGGGGTTCAAATGCTAAAGCAATTATCTGTCGGACACATCGCTGTTTACGTATTCATTTATTCATTTGAATAGAATGGGAAAACAAATCAAGGCTCCAAATACCAGCTCATCTGTAGAGTCTCCAAAAGGGTAAATAGGAAGAGATAGATATAAAAAAGAGTGGGAGAAAGAGAAAGAGAGAGAGAGAGAGAGAGAGAGAGAGAGAGAGAGAGAACCACCAGAAGATGAAATATCTTGAAAGAGAGATTGGCCAATGAGCAACTGAAAAAGTCTGTGGGTTCTTCAAAAGGATTGATAGGAAGAGATATAGAAAGAGAGAGTGTGTGAGAGAGAAAGAAATGAGAGAAACTGCTCTGTTTTCCCTCTTTTCCCATGAAAAGAGCAAATAAACGATAGAACAGGTTAAAATGGCCCACTGAAATGAAAGATTGTAACGGACAAAATAGGAGAGTTTCAACATGGCCGGAAGTCACTGAGATGCGACAGAGAAACAGGTGCTGCATTAGCACACGTTAGCATACAGCAACCGGTAAACAAGAACATTCCAGTGGAGAAACTAAATAAAGAGCAATATGGAGAATAAGAGGGAGAGAAGAAATGCAAAACAAAGAGAAAAGAGGGAGAGAGTGAGCGAGGTTAAGGACGTGTGTTCTCTCTCCTGTTGTTTTCTGCAAGCCAGGAACCACTTTTATTACATAACTGTCTCAGAGCTGTGACAGCTCATATGCTCTTCCAGGAGAGCATGCACATTCCCGCCACAGCGGAGATGTTGTGGCAGAGAAGAACATTCCCGCCACAGCGGAGATGTTGTGGCAGAGAAGAACATTCCCGCCACAGCGGAGATGTTGTGGCAGAGAAGAACATTCCCGCCACAGCGGAGATGTTGTGGCAGAGAAGAACATTCCCGCCACAGCGGAGATGTTGTGGCAGAATAGAAGGGGTGCTGCCGAGGGAAGAGGGAGAATGCTTGAACATTTAGAGGAACTGCGAGAGAGAGAGACAGAGAGAGAGAGACAGATAGACAGACGAGAGAGAGAGAGAGAGAGAGAGAGAGAGAGAGAGAGACAGAGACAGAGACAGAGAGAGAGAGAGAGAGAGAGACAGAGACAGAGAGAGAGAGAGAGACAGAGACAGAGACAGAGAGAGAGAGACAGACAGACAGACGAGAGAGAGAGAGAGAGAGAGAGAGAGAGAGAGAGAGAGAGAGAGAGAGAGAGAGAGAGAGAGAGAGAGAGAGAGAGAGAGAGACAAGAGAGAGAGAGAGAGAGAGAGAGAGAGAGAGAGAGAGAGAGAGAGAGAGAGAGAGAGAGAGAGAGAGAGACAGACAGACAGACAGAGAGAGAGAGAGAGAGAGAGAGAGAGAGAGAGAGAGAGAGAGAGAGAGAGAGAGAGAGAGACAGACAGACAGAGAGAGAGAGAGAGAGACAGACAGACAGAGAGAGAGAGAGAGAGAGTATTTGTTCTCATTGCAGATTTTATTGGTTGGCAACAGAAAACTGTAATCAACACAGATGATATTGATCAACGTTTAACCATTAGGCAACGAATTGTGGCATTGTGTCATACTGAAGGGCATTTCCTCATGTCTATGAATCCAGGATACATTTCTAGAATGATAACATGAGAATAAATTAAAAACTCCTTTCACTCAAGTCTCAGTCATTTAAGAGTTTGGAGGCGAGGAGGAAAATAAAACGTTTATCGGGGAAACAAAGCAGGATATGGGAAGCGGAAGTTGAAGATTCTGAGCTCGAACTTGGCAACCTTAAACTTGTTCTACTGTTGGGGGCAGAGGTACAGAAGTCACAGGATCGGGAAAGGTAAACAAGGGGGTGTACCGTTAAAGACCATGAACTACAGTAAGTAAGACTTATCACTCACACCGTCAAAAGGAACTGTTGTTAATTATTACAAACAGGAATGGAGGTCATATTACATTTCCAATGGGTATGTTATGTTATGTTGTATTTTATGTTGTTTCAGGTTTCTTTCAAACAGTCTATAATGACGGACATGTGATGTCAGCCGGTAAAAAAGGGGAACCGTCAGTCCCGGCTATTTTAAAAAGTACTTTTTCGACTGCTTCGAACAATCAATGTCAGAAAAGCGTGACTGATGGTTCCACTTTAAAACCTGTCTGTCCTTGCATCCTTTTTTTTAATGAAATATCCTTCTTGTTTGGCTTCAGGGGAATTCACATGTTCATTGGTTGACAGTAGATTTAGGGTTAGTATTGAGCTCTGTTTTGATTGTTCATTATGGAGAAGTGACAAATGGAAAAGATCAAACTCTCATTTTTGACACTAACAGTGATTCAATCGATTGGCTGACAGGCCTACACCGGGACTGAAAAAAAGCAAATGATCTTGTTTATTTCTATTGATTAATGAGGCGCAGTCAATAAAGTGTATCATGTAAATTTCTTTTCTTTTTTATTTAAAGACTTATGCAGAGAGATTCTACAGGGCCATATTATAACCAAAATAAACAAAAACATATACAGACAGTTCATCACCATCATCGTCATCATCATCATATTCATCGTTTATTTTTCAAGCCGTGCTCTTTTTCTACATCCACACATTATGCCACCAGTATTGGTTTCTCCTACTCTGTTTGGGTGTGTGTCCGTGTGTGTGTGTGTCGTGTGTGTTTTAACGCTTGTCTATGGCCGTACGTATACAACCTCTCTCGCTGTATTAATTCTACCTAATCACTTTTGTGCTTTAGAAAATGTTGTTTTATTGTATTTCAGTCAAACATCAAAACATAATTTGCCTGATAAAAATACAAGAACACTCCAGTTTGTTTTGAACTGGGAGAGAATATAACCAAACTGAAAAAGAAAAAGCAACCGCAATGGGAATACATTTTTGGGGGGTCAAAACAAGACCATGGATGATCCCAAATGGTTTACAAACACCTTATATACATGTTGTGTACGGATGTTTCGTGAAGTTAAGTGTAGGAAGCTCATGATTGCAAGCACTCCACAAGTCTCTCTTACTGAGCATTTAATACACGTACATGTTTTGAATCCATAAACCCAAACTTGATCCTTGGAAAGGATATTTGGAAAGGTCTTCACTTTTTTCGTTTTTTCCCCATTTCGAGCTCTCAGGGTTTAAAGAAAAAGCCAAGAAATGGCGCGAGATAGACTTTCACATTTAAGCGCTAAACGGTCACAGAAAAGTGTTAAACATACAATACCTCCCTGTGACAGGAGTTCATTATACTTTCATTGAGTTTCTTAAAGCAAATAAATATGAGCGGTGTTGAATCATTTGGCATTCTTTCCCCCAAGCTTTCTCCTTTTATTTTACTGTAATAAATATTAAACAAAAATAATATTGGATACAATGTATAAATACATTTAAATATTAATAATCAGCATAATAATAAATGCAACTGTTATTTTTATACCATATCTCCATATCTTTCATTAAATTACTTTATTGCATGTCTCTGCAGAGAAAACAAAAAAACATCTGGCATCTCCCCCACATCAGCCACTGCCAAGACCTGACGGCAACTTCAGAAAGAATGTTATAGATCCACCGTGGTCGTCTTTAAATAACCCTGCATACCAATGGGGGGGGGGGGGGGGGGGGGGGGGGGGGGGGGGGAGGACATTTTTCTATCTTTTTGTTGTTGTTGTAAATATATAAAGATATAATAGCTTGTAAATCTGAAACACAATGATGGTGGAGGCTTTTTGGGAGGGGTGGTTGGTGAGGTGGCTCAAAGCTGTCATTGCATAGCACAAAGCCGACTACATTAAAAGGTAATGATATTTCTCTAAATGTGCAAAATGCATAACCATACGTTGATAATACAAGTAACAACCATCGTCATCATCGCCGTCATTAGCTTATAGTTATGGTCATGAATAAATACTGTGTCGGTGTGTGGTGTCGCGTACTTTACATATGTATACTCTTTTTCTTTGTTATGATCATAAACATCCATACGACAGTTTGTATTTATATATTTATATTTGTACAAGGTGTTCATCCTGAATCCTACCAGGTCCTAAAGACACTCTCTTCCTGACTGTAGTTTGGTGCAAGCTGCAGTTTGCCCATCCCAAGAGACATCTGCCAGTAGAGGACAGGCCTGAAGTTGGTCATAGTCATAGTTCAAATAACTAAAAATCCCAATCGTAATAATAATGTATCGGAGTAATAATAATACTACTAATAATAATAATAACAATATTAGCAACAACAATCTGTATCTCGCTCTCGTTCTGCCTTCACTGGAAGTGCACAGATACTCCACATCCCCAGCTTCTGTGACACGGTGGGTGCCGGCTACACTTCAGAAGTAGAATGAGAGCCGTCTCCTAAGAGTCGTTGTGGTCTCCCTCTTTTGTTTTCTGAGTATTAGTGGGGTACCAGTGGCCATGCGGTCGTATCCATTCAGATGGATGACGGTGCCGTGGTCAAGCAACCAGGCGTGGGCTGGTGGCTGTTCAAATGTAAAGCTACAACAGATATGAAATCATCCCAACCCAAACGATCCCCCTCCCCCTTCCCCCCTGTGCTGGAAAGCCCTCACTTCTAGATAGTGCTACATAGACGTAATTTAAGATGGCCTTTTGGAGAAAGAAAGACCTTCATGTGCCACATCAGAGATATGTTCTTTCTATTTTTTGCAGTAAAAAGAAAACAAAAACAAGTACGATGTGTTCTATGGTCATATATATATAATCTTGTTTTTTATGTATACTTTTGAGTCACGGTTCTTTTCGTTTTTTTAGGTCTTGTTCACGTCAGTTTTGTGGGATCGGCTACCTACAAAAATATAGATCTTCATCTTCATCGTCATTGACTAAAAGTAATCGGCACGTAATAAAACATAACCTTGGATAAAATTACTTGGAGAACCTCTCTCTTTGTCTCTCTCTGTCTTTCGCTCTATCTATGTCTCTCTGTCTCACGCTGTCTCTCTCTGTGTCTCTGTGTGTGTGTCTCTCTTTATATCTCTATGTCTCTCTCTATGCCTCTCTGTGTATCTCTATGTCTCTCTCTATGCCTCTCTGTGTATCTCTATGTCTCTCTCTATGCCTCTCTGTGTATCTCTATGTCTCTCTCTATGCCTCTCTGTGTATCTCTATGTCTCTCTCTATGCCTCTCTGTGTATCTCTATGTCTCTCTCTATGCCTCTGTGTGTATCTCTATGTCTCTCTCTATGCCTCTCTGTGTATCTCTATGTCTCTCTCTATGCCTCTGTGTGTATCTCTATGTCTCTCTCTATGCCTCTGTGTGTATCTCTATGTCTCTCTCTATGCCTCTGTGTGTATCTCTATGTCTCTCTCTATGACTCTATGTCTCTCTCTATGCCTCTCTGTGTATCTCTGTCTCTCTCTATGCCTCTCTGTGTATCTCTATGTCTCTCTATGCCTCTCTGTGTATCTCTATGTCTCTCTCTATGCCTCTGTGTGTATCTCTATGTCTCTCTCTATGCCTCTGTGTGTATCTCTATGTCTCTCTCTATGCCTCTGTGTGTATCTCTATGTCTCTCTCTATGCCTCTGTGTGTATCTCTATGTCTCTCTCTATGCCTCTGTGTGTATCTCTATGTCTCTCTCTATGCCTCTGTGTGTGTATTAAAACGTGTGATTCTAAAGGCAGTGTCGCTGGTACTCGCTGAGTGTTCAGCTGGAGATGCAACTGAAGGGCAGATGGGATATGGTGGCAAGACAGGGGGAGAGGGGCGATGTACACAGTCGAGTTGGAATAAATCAATGAATCAATAAATAAGTAGTACCGTCATCATCGGTCCACAGAGTGGTAGCCTCTGTTGGCTTAGGTTGACACTTTGTCCTTGAAGCGAGAGGAGATGACGTATATAAACACACAATACAGCCCACCGAGGGAATGGACCGGATCGAGCTCTTTGTTTTTAAGAGCTGAAAAAAAATAACAAAGTTACCAATAAGAGTGTTTTAATTCTAAATACAAAAATCACTCTGACAATTGAGATGAGTTTTACATTCTGACTCACTGCTGTCTAATTCCATGTTATACTATATGTGGTTGTTGCTGCTCTCGTTGCAATTATTCTGTACACAAAACAGACAAAGTTAAAGATTAATTTGGATAATAGTCTTCTGTTTTTGTTCAGCTTCTTTTTTTTTTTCCTCAAATGTCACCGGCGAGAGCAAACGATGAACAGAGTGCAGGGATCATTAAATACTTCTTTTTTTGGTAGAAAGAGTTTGCCAACATAAAAAATAAAACCAAACCTCGTTGCTGTGGTTGGAATGAACACATCCGTGGGTTAAAACTTTGCAAAGCTTAATCATGGAATTTGACATCTCTACCACTTGATATTTACATAAGAAAAATGAACATCATTGTTAATGCTGAGCACAAAGATGAATACATTTGTTTTAAATATATCTCTTTGATCGCTAAATAAACTGTGTTTCCACTGAGACATGTTTTATTGCTATTGCAGAAACCCTAACTTATTATCTTTTTTATAAGAATGAGAGAATCAATCTATATTAAAAAATAAATAAATAATTAACACCAACACCAACACCAACAGAGAATATTGATTACTTGACAGATATCGAGGGTAACGTTTTGTCATTGCTGTTTAAAATAAATGGAGCCATTAGTCGATGTTGATCTGTAATCTTTTTTCTCTTTTCATTTTATAAATAAAGCAATGCCCTGCCCATGCAAATACACAAGTGCCTTGTACAGTGTCAGTGAGTTCAATGTTAAACAGTTCATTAAATAAATAAATAAAATGATAAACAAATGAAGAAATATACCCTAATTGTGGGCTATGTGCAGTTGAAGAATAGCATTATTTTGGATATATTTTATATAATTATAACTTTTTCTGAGTATTAATATGTCCAACCCTATCTACACGATTTCAAAAGTCACCAGTTTTGTGTCACTCGAAGGCATTTTCTCTATCCCTTTCTCTTTTTTAATATAATTAAAATATTTAGGTGAACTTAGAAGCAATCCAACATCTTGGAAACCAGAATAAACCACGTTTTGGCTGAAAGAAATGAACAAAAAAGAAAATAACAAATAAAGTAAAATAAAAAGAGGGGGTTCTTTGCGGGGTGGGGTGGGGTGGGGGGGGTATTGAGTAAATAGATACACGAACAGAACGCGCGAGAAATAGGCCTTGAAGCGGATGGAAAACAATAGGTATTAGTGGGGGTTGTTCATCCCCTGTAACTTGGGTTTCTTATTCAGATAGGTCGCCCAGTAGACCAGGTTAAAGGTTCCAAAGAGCAATGGGAAGGCTATTCTGGCGATCCGGTCGATCTTGCTCACGCTGTTGAAGGTCTTCTTGGCCTCAGGGGGCTTGGGTTTGGGCTCCTCCTTGGGCTCAGTGGGGGGCGGGGGGGCGCTTTTGGCAATGGTGGCCAGTCCAGGGTCTCTGGCGATGTTGGGGGCGAACGCGGTGGCGGTGGCGGCGGGGTAGGCCGTGGTGTTGTTCTTCTTCAGAAGGGACTCTTTCTTCTTCTTTTGCTGTTATTTTGGAATTATTTGTTTATTGGGTTGTTTGGTGGGTTTTGGTTTGGTTTTTGTGTTTTTATTGGGGGGGGGAGGGGGGGGGATGGGGGGGTTCACAGAGGAAAGAAGGAAGGAGGGAGGGGAATAAAGAGTTCCGATTAAAAAAAATGAAACGGCAAGGATTCGCAATGACGACTGCTGCATGAGCAAATGTAGGTCAGATGTCCGTACTGCAGCATAATGTGTGGTTGCCGCTTGATACAGTCTGACTTGAAAGGACGAACACAGACTACTTAAGTTAACGTGTCTGAATATCATCTGGCAAAATAATGTTAAACCACAGTAAATAACCAATGTTATATACATATTATATAAGTGTAAGCATGGCAGAACGTACGTCCTAATATGTCAAAGGTACGGTGATAGACGCCAAAACGAGTCACCCAAACTTAAGCATTCAATAGAAAATGTCCCCCCCCCCAACATAAGAACAGCTTGAGACAACGGCCCACTGTTCTGCTAACAGCACCAATGGAGACAAGCGAGGACGAAAGCTCTGGTGGAACACTAAACTATTAATGTTCACGTCATGTCAAATGAATATAATTTGGTGCGAGATGAGCTGGCAACAAGAAAACGAACATTCCTTCGGCGGACCCCTGAATCCCCGCCACGCTAAAGTGCTAACTGTCCTACTTCTGGAATTAAGAGTGGCTAACTGAACTACCGAACCTCCAGCTCGGTCTCTCGTCCCAGCACTGCTTTGTCCTCATTTTACACTGACGCCATCTCATCGGCGTGGAATGCAAAGTCTCGCTACTGCTAGCTAAACTGATAGAACCACTGCCCGTGCCACGGACAGCAGCGGCGCACTGAAGTGTCTTCCTCTCCGTCGCTAACCCGTCTAACCCGAACCCTACACATATATACAATACACACACACACAAGTTAGTAAGTAGTAAGTAAGTTAGTAATACCTTCTCTGGCACCACACTTTTGCCATCCCAGGCGTAGCCTCTCTTGGTGAAGTAGTTGACAGTGGCGAACTCGATGAGCGCCGAGAAGACGAAGGCGTAGCACAC
Organism: Lota lota; assembly: GCA_026745465.1. Lineage (NCBI taxonomy): Eukaryota > Metazoa > Chordata > Actinopteri > Gadiformes > Lotidae > Lota > Lota lota. The sequence continues at coordinate 1,621,747 of JACYXH010000658.1, forward strand.
GGCGATGAACCAGTCCATGGCGGTGGCGTAGGCCACCTTAGGAAGAGAGTTCCTGGCGCTGATACTGAGTGTGGTCATGGTCAAGACTGTTGTCACGCCTGCAGTACCACACGGACAGACAAGAGCAAATGAACGGGTTATGGGAAAGCAACAACAAAAGAAACACCAGTCTAAATGCATTCGCAAATAGAGCGATCTCGATGTCATTCGGCTCGGGGAACTGCCGATACCTCGGTGAGAGCACAAAGTCACCGCCAACAAAACATTTTGGTTCTCTAATTATTTTGCGTTTATTATCGCTGGACTCTTGTCGACATCATTTCCCTTCCCCGAACTGAACGGCACGCGACCAGGACCAGGTATGGGACCAGGACCAGGACCAGGACCAGGTACGGGACCAGGACCAGGACCAGGTACGGGACCAGGACCAGGTACGGGACCAGGACCAGGTACGGGACCAGGACCAGGACCAGGTATGGGACCAGGACCAGGTACGGGACCAGGACCAGGACCAGGTACGGGATCAGGACCAGGTACGGGACCAGGACCAGGACCAGGTACGGGACCAGGACCAGGACCAGGTACGGGACCAGGACCAGGTACGGGACCAGGACCAGGTACGGGACCAGGACCAGGTACGGGACCAGGACCAGGACCAGGTACGGGACCAGGACCAGGACCAGGTACGGGACCAGGACCAGGTACAGGACCAGGACCAGGACCAGGACCAGGTACGGGACCAGGACCAGGACCAGGTACGGGACCAGGACCAGGACCAGGTACAGCAGCAGCAGATGTGGCGAGGGAGAGACAGAGGGATGCAGCAGCTGTTTCCAGAGGTGCTTTTGCATGTCGTCGCATGTTGCCTCCCCCACCCCCCCCCCCCCCCCCCCCCCCCCACAACAAAATCCCTGCAGGACAGCCGCCGCTCATTAGTGAAAGCAGCAGAGGTGAGGAGGAGGAAAAGGAGGAGGGGGGGGTTTGGTGAAGTGGGTCACGGCTCGCATCGAACATTGCGTTGCTCATCCGCATGGGCTGCTGCAGATGTTTACACGGGGTGTATAACATCACCAACAACAACATCAGCCCAGTGGCAGAACACACTGCACACAGCAGAGGCCTCTTCCTCCTTTTTACCTTCCCACTTCCCCCAACCAAACAGCTGGCTTGTTCATTAATTATGAATTAGGCTGAGCCATCCTTCACGGCTGATGTACAAAGAGGGGGGTTAGGAGGGGGAGGGGGAGGGGGCAGGAGATAGGAGGGTGGGGAGGAGGTTGGAGATGAGGAGGAGGGAGGAGGACAAGGAGGAGGTGGAGGAGGTAGGATGGGGAGGAGATAGGATGAGGTAGAAGGAGAAGGTGGATGAGGTGGGAGGAGGAGGAGGAGGAAAGAGAAGGAGAAGGTACCAGTGTGTAATGAGCAGAGCCGGAGGTAGAGTGAGCTTTGAGTGAGGTTGAACTGGACAGGGACTCGGTCAGGCATCTATTAAGATTTGCATTTGTGGTAAAAAGAAAATTGTGCAATTTGGAATTGCTTGAGATGCTTTAATGTGTACCAGTTTTCATGTATTGTACACATATCATTGACACTACCATTTGTTTTCTTTTGAAACAGAGACCAGAGGAAGCCTAGAAATACTATTGTGCTTGTTTGTTTTACCCACTTCACACTAATCCTCCTACACAGTTATTTGAGACAAAATAATATTTTGTGTCTTTTGAGAATGTGGACGCTTAAGAATAATCCTTATATTAATGTTTGGCCGATTTTCGACGTCAATATTGTCCATACAACCCTTTGTTATTGCCGAAGATAAAATGTATTTTTATTTGGTATCCCCGACAAAAAATTCCACTTAATCCTGACTCTAAACCAAAAACCTAAAGAAATGTGGATTTTTCGGACGGGAATACAAGGCCGTTTTATCGCCACAACGTTGAAGGCACGGTGGAGTTATTTTTCCCCTGTTGGTTCTTGCAGATCATTTTGTGATTATTAATGGTCTCTTAATCCTCCCCCGACACTTCCCTCACATATTCTTTGCCTCCCTGCGTTTGAGTTGCAAGATCGTTATTACAGATTAGGGTAACAGTTTAACAAAAAAAGTTAAACAAAAGAAAGACAAACAAACCATTAATCACCAGTAACGAATGCCAAGAAGGCACAACTAATAGATTGTCACAACTAATAGACGTTTGTATCTGCATCGAAGGTAAGCAACACTTAATGTACTTAAAGAGCAGGTCCCACACCTTCCTTATAGAGTTAAGAATATTTGTACTTAATGTACTTAAAGAGCAGGTCCCACACCTTCCTTATAGAGTTAAGAATATTTGTACTTAATGTACTTAAAGAGCAGGTCCCACACCTTCCTTCTAGAGTTAAGAATATTTATACTTAATGTACTTAAAGAGCAGGTCCCACACCTTCCTTCTAGAGTTAAGAATATTTGTACTTAATGTACTTAAAGAGCAGGTCCCACATACCTTCCTTATAGAGTTAAGAATATTTGTACTTAATGTACTTAAAGAGCAGGTCCCACACCTTCCTTATAGAGTTAAGAATATTTGTACTTAATGTACTTAAAGAGCAGGTCCCACACCTTCCTTATAGAGTTAAGAATATTTGTACTTAATGTACTTAAAGAGCAGGTCCCACACCTTCCTTATAGAGTTAAGAATATTTGTACTTAATGTACTTAAAGAGCAGGTCCCACACCTTCCTTATAGAGTTAAGAATATTTGTACTTAATGTACTTAAAGAGCAGGTCCCACATACCTTCCTTATAGAGTAAGAATATTTGTACTTAATGTACTTAAAGAGCAGGTCCCACACCTTCCTTATAGAGTTAAGAATATTTGTACTTAATGTACTTAAAGAGCAGGTCCCACACCTTCCTTTTAGAGTTAAGAATATTTGCTGACATTCACTTTTCTTGTTGTTCTAACAAACTTTAAAGGTGCAGTAGGTAAGCTTTAAGAGCTATCATTTGAGTGTAATTTGTTTGAAATGCCATTGGCATCCGTCCGCTTTTGTCTGACCAATCATGGCATCATAGCAAGGTACGGAGAGATCTTTGATTTAAAATCTTGCTGTCTTCTGCTCAATTCTGTTCTCTCTCTCTTACCTACAGCACCTTTAAACTGTGAATTATTCAAATATGATTTAAAGAGACAGGAGCTAAGAGAAGAAATATGAAAAAAAGAAGGGAAGTTAGAAGTTAGCTAGCAAATGTATCCACAGTCACTTTACATTCATTGGTTTGGACACATTATTCTCAACACCAGAGAGTTAGGTGTACCATCTAAATGGCAAACTATTAGATGAAGCAAGAGGGAGTGGAAGGAAAGGCTACTCACTAATAGGAGAGATGGGTTCTAAGAAAAATACTGAGATGGAAAGATAGAGACATTGAGGGAGAGACACACACAATAAGAGAGAGAAAGAGCGAGAGGGTTGTCTTGTAAATTCAGAAAAATATTGTCTGTTTGAGCCAAAAATATACTGCACATTGTGAAGAGAATACAACAGCAAAGTAGCATTTATTCTGATATAGAAAGATCTGTACGAGTAGAGAAGAGGAGGAGGAGGAGGAGGAGGAGGAGGAGAAGGTGGGGGATGAGGAGGAGGAGGAGGAGGAGGAGGAGGAGGAGGAGGAGGAGGAGGAGGAGAAGGTGGGGGAGGAGGAGCAGGAGGAAAGCATAGCCTACATGGTATATATGCACAAGGCCTGTCCAGTTGGCCCTGTTGCTTGGTTTCATATTTATTTAATTCCTAAGGGATGACAGTCTCAGTTGTCATGGAAACCTTTTGGAGGTGTTCCGTTCCAACAAGGGAAAAATAGTTCTTGGAACGTGATGTTTGATATATATTTAAAGCATTGCCTACTTCTGATGTTCGTGTTTTTTTTTTATAGTTTGTGCTTGTTATATTGTGTTTGTTTGTATGGCAATTGTAGGATGTATATGGACATTGCTATGTAGTGTTGGTGCAAGTGTGGCTATATCTGTGTGTGTGTGTGTGTGTGTGTGTGGTTCTGTTTGTGTGTTTTTATGTGGGTATGTGTGTCTGTGAGTGTGTGTGTGTGTGTGTGTGTGTGTGCATGCGTGGGTATATGTGCTAGTGTGTGTGTGTGTGTGTAGGTTGGTGGCTCTATATGTGTGTGGGTTTGTGTGGGTGTGTGCATGTGTGGGTATGTGTGTGTGTGTGTGTGCATGTGTGGGTATATGTGCATGTGTGTGTGTGGATGTTTGTACATATTGCCAGTGTGTGTGTGTTGGAGTGTAGCTTTGTGTCTGTGTGTCTGTGTGTGTATGTGTATGCATGTGTGTCTTTATGCGTGTGTGTGTGTGTGGTAGGGAGTGTGTGGGCGTAAGCGCGTGCATGCATACGTGTGCGTGTGTGTGTACGTTTGTGTGTGTGTGTGCTTGTTTCTCACCTCCCATTGTCAAGCACATGGCTCCCCTCCCTATTGTGTGTAGCTAGTGAGAGGGATCATTTACAATACCAGCAAGTTGATTCACGATTCATTAGGAAGTGACTCTGGAGCCACGGCTAAATGACTCCATTGACATGTCGAGCTAATAGACTCAAGGGAGTCGGCAAGAAGGCTTTTAATGAACAAAGCTAGTGATCTGAAAAAGTTCTAAGTGGATTAATAGTAGTGGAACTCCTGGGACATTCGTCGGGGAGTCTCCACTGGCTTCAGCTACGTATGCAAAACGCACTGACACGGACGTAAATCATACACAACCCACAAACAAGATGCTCGCTCCCCGAGTACACACACACAGACATATAAACACATCCATGCACACGCACACACAGACACATACTCACATGCATGCAGACACACACACACACACACACACACACACACACACACATACATACACACACACACACACATTGAAACACACGTACACACACTCACATACACACACATCCATGCACACACACACACACACAGACACATACACAGATGCATGCAGACACACACACACATACACACACACATTCAAGCACACGTACGCACACTCACACACACACACACATATACACACATCCATGCACACGCACACAGACGCATACACACATGCACGCACAGACACACCCACACGCACACACACACACATACACATCAATGCACACGCACACACACACCCACACACCCATACACACATCCAAGCACACGCACTCTCACACACACACACACAGATGCATACACACATGCATGCTCACACACACAAACACGCAGACACACACACACCTACACACAAGCAGACAGACAGACACACACACACAGACACGGATGTGTGTGTGTCAAGAAATGAGGATGAAGAAGAAAATGTCATAGGAAACCAAATTGGTGTGAGAAGAAATGTTGCTATAACAAATAATAAATGCGAAGGTACGAATCGCCCATCTCCCAGCTAGAAGACAAGCTCACTTCCCTTCAGGCCAAAGCCGATGCACTGGTATCCAAGCACTCTGATAGCCGTATTCACCACGGAGCCTGCTGCTTAAAGCTAATGGGAAGTGGGAAATGCACTCGCCAAATCAGCTCAGACACACAGACACAGACACACAGACTCTCCAATGAGAGGAGAGCAGCAGAGACGCCGACGTGTTGAGACGCTTCAACATGTTCCACCGTACTTCAAACGAAGCGTGTTGAGGAGATTTGGTCGGGCGTGGCCGTTTTCTGAAACCTCTCTTGCTCACTCGATCGCTCCCTTATGACCAAAGAGGTCAGGTGGGGCTCAGCTCTGTGTGCAAAGCAAAACACCGTGACGACGCGTGCACAAATTCCAACGATTTATTATCCCCCTTGTTTTGACCCCAGGCACGTCGTGTGTCACCGTCTCCCCTGACAGTGACAGGGGAGACAGGGGGGGTCAGCCCCGCCCTCTCTGGAGAGCCAGGCGCTCCGGTTCTGCTGGCTGGCTGTCTATCAGCATTCCTGCTGTGCTCCTCCTGCCCTTTAGGTCCCTTGATTTATTCATGTTTTTTATCAATAACTAAATCTTCATTCGCTCGCCGCTCCCTACTGCCTGTGGCTTAGGATGACCTATATGACTTTGTAGCACCCTCCCTCTGCGCGTATATAACAGAAGAAACGGAGTGGCGATGGGAAATTCCACCATCAAGACGATGGGTGTGTGCGTGTGTGTGTGTGTGTGTGTGTGCGTGTGTGTGTGTGCGTGTGTGTGTGTGTGTGTGTGTGTGTGCAGTAATGGACGAGAAGTCGGATGCTGTAACAGCATATTTTTCAGATAAATTAACAATTTGAATTACATGAATGCACTTGTACACACACACACACACACACACACACTTCAGTGAGAGGACCATACCATCGTTATGAATAACACATTTGTCTTTCTTTCTTTTTGGACAGGAAATAAATCAAGCGTTCTCTACAACACCGATCTCGACGTAAACTAATCAGCCTCTTTAAGCGGCACACCAATAAATACGATAAATCTACCAATCGCTGACTTTTTAAATGACCTATTCCTCTACAAGCCAAGCAGTGGGTAAGGCTTCATCAGCGTGGCTGTGGCTCGTACAGATAAAATGCTATTCATACGGCGGCTGCACTACTGCCATTTTTCGACTTAATGCAATTTCCGTCAGAGTTGAAACGCACACAGCGCAGTTTAAGATCAATAGGTGCAATCTTAAACTGGGTTATATGCACAGGTGTGCGAAACAAACGTCTTCTTTTTTTGAATAAACAGAGTAGTTCAACGCTTACGTGGATACGTTGCTCACTGAGCACGCCATGGAATTATATTATATTGACTTCCGCGCCGTGTGGAGGGAACACCACGTAACGGGGCGAGAGTTAGAGCTGACGTACGCTGGGGAGCTTAGTGCTCTAGCTTCCAGTCGCTTTCATCTTCCATGGCGCTCGGGCTCAGATCAATAGTTTGAGGCTCAGCAGAACTCCGCTCCACTCCGTTTATTTCCATACACTATCGACAAATAACAGACAAAAAGTCTGCTAAACTGTTTCGGGCTTTTTCAGATCTTGAGATGAAACTATTTGAACTGAAATACGTCTAACTGCAAAGCACAGATGCCTTCGTCTTGGCCGTGGCTCTGGTGGTTGCATAGCAACAACTGTCACTTTAGTTAGCCAGTCAGTTAATATTAGATGTTGAAAGGTGTGTTGTTTCTTTGTCAGTTCCTTGTAGCACAAGTGTACTACCAGTATTTTAACCAGAATATTGGTGTACAAACACCTAACGGTATTTAACTGTGTTTTTCTAAATCAGTTCCGCAACCAGATTCTCGTTTAGAGACCAACACACATTCCTGTCACTTATCATTTCAAAAGATGCACGGGAAAGGCCATTTTAATAGGAGGCTGTGCAACCATACGGCCAACCCGATCAATGGTTTTATTTTGAAGGATTACAATCTGAATCATGTATGCTGCAGCACACTTTGACTTTGTCGACGTGATTTATATGGAAGCTCAAATGTGTGGGAGGTAATTCCTCCAAAGCAACCCTGGAGAAAACGCTTGTGGTCGGCCGTGGTTCATGCAGAGCACATGAACGCCCTACCTATGACATAAAACATCTGGATCAGTGCTGCGCCGTATTCTCGCACAATGCATTCATGTATGAGTCTATATAGACCTCTGTGTGTGTATGTGTGTGTGTTTGATTCTGTGCATGTAGGCGTGTGTGTTTATGTGTGTCTGTGCATATGTGTGTGTATGTGAGGTTGTGTGTGTGCATATTTGTCATTGCATGCGTGAGCATATGACGGTGTGTGTCTGTGTGTGTGTGTGTGTGTGTGTGTGTGTGTGTGTTTGTGCTTATGGAGCAGAACAAGTGTTGATATCATAAGGGACACACACGTCCTAGATACTTGTTTGAATATAATCTAGGCCATCCTCATTTCCCCTCCCCACGTGACACGCATCTCAGGAAGCTTGCTGCAGTACAGACACACATGCACCACAGGGTGCCTCGCACAAGCTCTCTCCAAGTGTACATACACTAGCACACATACATACATGCATGTACAAATTCATTTTCATAAGTCTATGCAGGCATGCACTCACATTCTAATACATATCGATCACAATATCCGACCAATGAACATTAACCATCACACACAAATCCATAAATCCACACACGCAGAAACGCACACACATACGCTCTCAGGTTGCGCGGACGTGCCACTGCAGGACGAGTTCAATGTGAATAAATAATGTAATAAATAAAGGAATAACTGCAGGAAAATGCAGAGCCGGAAAATGTGGTGCCATCGTTAGACGCTGCATGTGATGCTGCTGGGAAAGCTCTTTAAGTAGCTGGCCAGAGGGAGACTCTTGACATCCACTGAGTGGGAGAGAGAGAGGGAGAGAGAGAGAGAGAGGGAGAGAGAGAGAGAGAGAGAGAGAGAGAGAGAGAGAGAGAGAGAGGCATCGAGACAGTAGGAGAGAGAGAGAGAGAGAGAGAGAGAGAGAGAGAGAGAGAGAGAGAGAGAGAGAGAAGAGGGGGGGAAGAATGCAAGAGAGAGAGAGGACAGAGAGAGAGCGGAAAAAGAGAGACAGACGAAAGACAGAGGGAGAGTAGGAGAGGGAGACAAAGAGAAAGAGCGAGAGAGAGGGAGAGAGAGAATAAGAGCGAGAGAGAGCGGGGTGAGGTAACTCAAGGACATTGGGCCCACCACTGTGATTTGCTGCTACGGAGCATGCTGCAGACTAGCAAGAGCCTGTCTTTTGGGCAATGTTATGTAAGCCCTGAGTATGACAGACAGACACACACTCTCAAACACACTCCACCCACATACGCACATAGACAGATGCAAACACAAGACAGAAACCAATCAAAAATACTCTGTCGAGAAACACGTACACCGCTGACACATGTACAGATAACAAGAAATACTAATACAAATGTGCACATGTACAAATAGACGCAGATGCAGAGTTCTACATGCTCCGGCAATGGAGGGTCCTCATTTGTGATTTTCAGAGTGTGTGAATGGACATTCACACCGAGCCTAGCGCTCACCACATCCTGCCCTGTGCCGGGTGGCTGCAGCCCTGTGCTGGCTGGCTGCAGCCCTGTGCTGGCTGGCTGGCTGCAGCCCTGTGCTGGCTGGCTGGCTGCAGCCCTGTGCCGGGTGGCTGGCTGCAGCCCTGTGCTGGCTGGCTGCAGCCCTGTGCCGGGTGGCTGCAGCCCTGTGCCGGCTGGCTGCAGCCCTGTGCTGGGTGCAGCCCTGTGCTGGCTGGCTGCAGCCCTGTGCTGGGTGCAGCCCTGTGCTGGCTGGCTGCAGCCCTGTGCTGGCTGGGTGCAGCCCTGTGCTGGCTGGCTGCAGCCCTGTGCCGGGTGGCTGGCTGCAGCCCTGTGCTGGCTGGCTGGCTGCAGCCCTGTGCCGGTGGCTGGCTGCAGCCCTGTGCTGGCTGCTGGCTGGCTGGCTGCAGCCCTGTGCCGGGTGGCTGGCCTGCAGCCTTGTGCCTGGCTGGCTGCAGCCCGCTGTCCGGGGTGGCGTGCAGCCCTGTGCCGGCTGGCTGCAGCCCTGTGCTGGGTGCAGCCCTGTGCTGGCTGGGTGCAGCCCTGTGCTGGCTGGCTGCAGCCCTGTGGCCGGGTGGGGCTGCAGCCCTGTGCCGGCTGGCTGCAGCCGCTGTTGCCTGGGTGGCAGCCCTGAGTGCTGGGCTGGGTGGCAGCCACTGTGCTGGCTGGCCTGCAGCCCTGTGCTTGGCTGGCTGCAGCCCTGTGCCGGCTTGGCTGCAGCCCTTGCTGGGTGGCAGCCCTGTGCTGGCTGGGTGCAGCCCTGTGCTGGCTGGCTGCAGCCCTGTGCCGGGTGCGCAGGCAACCCGAGCAGCTCCAAGGAGACCGAACAATAGCAAAAGAGGAAATTGACTTTTCCCTGCGATAAGCACCACACATCGCTAGCACAAGGTCAAGGGCGTGGGCGGTCTTCTTTGCTTGGTGTTGTCTTAAAAACCACCGCGCGTAAATTGTAAAACCTAACTCCTTGAATGCACACCGACATCTCACCTCACATTTCTGACGCACGACTGACGTGTCCCTAAAGTGTTTGTGGCTTTCAAGGAAAGCCTAATGACCGGCGGCCCTCGGCAGGACGTTGCGCGGCAGGGCCTTCAGGTGAGATTGCAGGAGGTTGAGTTGAACCAACGCACCACCACCTGACAGGGAAGTGATGAAGGAGGGGAGGCCTTGGGGTGGGACGTTTACAATAGCATGAAAACGTCGCAACATAATCATATCGTAAAATATAATATAGGGTAGCAATTTATTCATCCTGAGAGGGGCATTCGGGTGTTAAAGAAATAGCGCAAGTAACAGAAAGAAAGCTGAATATAAAAAGAAGAAAAAAAACTGATAGCAATACACCCATGGCTCTGTAAACAGAGTGCTCAGCTGGCTATTGGAGTTGATGGAGAGCAGAATAAAATAAAAACTGAATAAAATGAACTAAATATTTACATGTCTCAATGAATGAGCTAGTCTTGGGTTGCAGTAATTGAAGTAAATACGTAAGTCAAACAAAATTAAAGAAGCATATATTGACATAACCCTATATACAGGGAGAATAACGTCCAAAGTGCAAAGAACATAAATCCTTGTGTTAGCGTTGTTAACGCAAATGTTGCTCAAACACGTTTGAATGCCACGTGCTGCGTTAACAATGTTTTTAATCAGCGTGTTGATTCGTTGTGGGCCAATGAACGAGCGGAGGAGCACAGTGAGGCGGTCAGTGACAGCTGTGCGTAGGCAGGCAGCATGCTCCAAATGCTGTCGGCGTTGGCTTTTCTTTCTTTGGTTTTTTTTATGTTATTACAGTGACTTTCTGTTTGATTCGCTGGAATTCAGCTTCTCACATTTTCACATCAGACCGCACCAGAATCCCAGAATCCCAGAGCCACATGAAAATAGGTTTTATGTATTGTTGATGTTGGTGTTGGTGTTGGTGTTGTTGTTGGTGTTGGTGTTGTTGTTGTTGTTGTTGTTATAGGATGATTTTGAACAACTTCAGCAGAAGTACCTGTGTTATTTATTCAGAAAGGCAACTGACTTTGAATAAATACATAAATAACAATAAAATACTGGGGTAGGCTAAGATAAGGAGTTTAACCGACACTGGCTAAAATGCTTGTACTTAAAGGGTAAGTGAACCCCCACTATGGACATTTTTAAAATGCATTTTTTGGTTGACAGTTCTTAAAAGGAGGGGGAGGTTTTATCCCCATGGTTACGGCCCACGCCAACTTTGTGATTCCGTTTTTTGTAGCTAGTATGCATCGTTCGTTATGAGCGTAATAATGAGTGATGTTGTAAATGTGCATGTATGTACATATGTGTACATGCACATCGTGGTGTTATGCTAACACCTTGTGTCCTAGAAGTTTAACCCTTTGGGCGCAGCCAACAACATCATCCGCAGACGGAGCTCCGGACATCCACACACAATGTCATTAGCATAACCTCGTGACGTCACCAAAAGAATGGGACCTGAGTTCCGAGTAGAACGTACACATTTCTTTTGCCAAGACTGGCAAAAGAAACATAGGCTTTTACACCACTTCTTTCCCCATCAAGCTCTTACTTTTAGCAACAGTGACAAAATAAAATAGACTATGTTTAAGATTATAAAAGACACACTTCACAGATGTTGCCAGCAACCAAAAAAAAAAAACAAGATCTGGGGATTCCTGGCACTGTAAGCAAGGACACACAGAGAATTAGAGAGCAGAGCGGGCGACTCACCAAAGACAGTCCTGGCAGGTACAGACTCTCTGTTGAGCCAGAAGGACACCTGGGACAGAATGACAGTCATGATGCAGGGGAGGTACGTCTGGATCACAAAGTAGCCGATCTTCCTCTTCAGATGGAAGTGGGTGGTCATCACCACGTATTCTCCTGTGGACAGTGTTTTAAAAGGCAAAGGTCAGTGTGGTGGGGTGGGGTGGGGGGGGGGGGGGGGGGGGGGGTGTTGGCCCACTCACACACTACACTGACAAGAATCAACAACATTGGGCCAGCCATGGGAAATACAAGGCAGGAACGTCCACCCCTAAACTAGGGTGGACTGGTTCTGGTAGGTTGGTCGGTTGGTCGGTCGAATGCTGTTGTCCGACCAGATTCTCATTGGTCGGATAATCGCTGGTGTTACTTTCACAAGGGGCAAAACGCTTCTTTTTTTGTTTTTGAGTGATAGGCTATATTGTGTTAGAAATAACATTGATTATGAATAAAAAATATATATAAAAATATATTTCACTGAACAAATGTATTTTTGTTTCAATAATCGTATGGTTTAATAGATTATAAGACTTATAAGACAGGAAGTCAAAACATCCCCATTTTCACAACTTTGAACTCGCTCAACCTAATGGTAAGTTTGCTAACTGCTAGGCATAACTTACTGAACATATACTCGGCCCCAAACTCATTGACACCATGTCAAGAGGGTTTGGCAGCATTTAGTTAAAAAGGATGACAGAAAAGTTGAATGTAAACTTTGCTCACAGCAGTTTTCTTATCACAGCTCAACAACCAACATGGCAAATCATCTAAAAACGGTAGGCATAAGCTACATTGTTTTCAGGTTGTCTGCTCTAGGATGCTCCATCCACTTTGGTGTTTAACGCTCGATAGGCTTCGAGTGTGAACGGATCAGAATTGGCAGCTTGGCACGAATCGCAGCGTTATCCATTGCAACCCATTATATTAAACACACAACAAATCCTAACGTCGAATCTTCCGATGCGTGCTGTCCTTCCTCACTAAGCGAAGCCACTTGGCGCTCCGTGGCTCGTCTGGTGTGCGACCCGCTTTACATTGAAGCTCTGCCTTAACCGAAAACGTTCATCCAAAACCCACTGACTTCCTTCCCACTGCACTTACGTAATATTTAGAGCGCACTCAGTGCACTGTACCCAATTTAGTTCATCTAGGGATAACCGGGATAACATCTAGGGATTTTTCATTTTCCCCATCGACCCCATTGGTTAAAGAGAAGCTCTACCAAGATTTTCTTTGGTTGGCTGCAGCCCAACCATAAACACATCGGGGATCAGCAGGTGTGTGACGCGTGTGAGTGTACACGGTGAGGTAGGAGTGTATATCAAAAGAAGCCAGCCCATCCGTCCTTGTGTTATTTAAAACAAGCTTGCTAGTGTGCCAGCTCTTGGCGATCGGTGGGGGTTTGATTGCCCATACAAACGAAAGAGCCTTTTAGGGAACACCATATAGATGTTTGGCGGCCCATTTGTCATTAACTTGGGATGTTGACGTCTGTGGGGTGCGATGAGTGGTGACCCCGGGGGAAAGGTTAAAGCATCTTCGGGGCATCCTTCGGTCTGTTCTCTGAAGTGTATTTTTACAAAAAGGCCTGCGGTGTTTCGTGCGACGGTTTTTATTGCGACGCGGGATTTATTGGAGCAATTATTGGTGGCATCTAGTAACCCAACCCAATAGCTGGATCTATGTCTGTTCATCAATACACCGTGGGGTCATTCACAGTAAGACGAGGTAATAAGGCCTCTGCAAAAGGTCCTGGGAAATAATCGGGGTTCTCATTTTCGTTTGGAAGGCCTATAGGCAAGAGCGTGTATGTGCTTAGCAACTGGTTAAAAAAGGATGCACACTATATTGAGACAGACAACTACCTTGAGGAATTCATCCCTGGGAGCCGGATTGCCATTGGCACCAAACGAGGCGGATAGGGTGTCGCCTAAGATTTCTTTGTCATTGTTGTTATGATGTGATTATTATGTTCCATCTGCCTCAAGCTAAAGTTAAAGCCAAAAGGGGGTCATCCACTTTCTTCTGTCAATCATCTTTTATAGTATTAATAGACACAAAAAGGTGTGAAAAAAACTAAAGATGCAAAGGCCGTTAGGGAAATAGTGAATCTGGGGCAGGAAGCCATGGCTAACGGAGGCTGCTGAGCCTGCGATGCACTCATCAGAATGAGCAGCAACGGCTTGTTTGATTGCGCAGTAATGAATGTTAAGCGCCGCTGATGTTTTTCTGGCAAACTATGGGGCAGCTATCGAAAGAAGACCTCATTTGTCCTAAAGCACCTTCAGTCACACCGCACAACTTTGTGCTTGGCCTTTGCGATGTCAACGATCTGTACCTTGAAGGGGGGATCATGTTGATGAGCAAACCGACGCCAGTTCTTAATTGCTAAGCACTTGTTGTTTTGGGAGACCCACAATCAGTGAACTAACCCTGGCTGGAGAAGGAAGGGGGGTGGGGGGTTGAGAAGGTAGATATTTAGCCAGGGTAGAAGTGCACGGGTGCTACCTACCCGTGCTGGACTGCACAACGCCAGAATCCACGCTCTGTCCCATCAAGTCGTACTGGTTCAACCTGGAACCGTCTTCTGCCACCACCACGGACTGAGCGGCGCCCCTGGTCCACACGTACACCACCTCTGCACGAGTGTAGGCGTCTGATCGCAGAACACAGAAGCAGGGATTCTTCATTAGAAAGGAGAATTTGGACGCAGTCCGCATGAAGCGTTTAATTGCTCGGTTTCCAAATCGCTCGTTTGACCTCCAATCTGTGCGTGTGCTCGTTTGACCTCCAATCTGTGCGTGTGCTCGTTTGACCTCCAATCTGTGCGTGTGCTCGTTTGACCTCCAATCAGTGCGTGTGCTCGTTTGACCTCCAATCTGTGCGTGTGCTCGTTTGACCTCCAATCTGTGCGTGTGCTCGTTTGACCTCCAATCTGTGCGTGTGCTCGTTTGACCTCCAATCTGTGCGTGTGCTCGTTTGACCTCCAATCTGTGCGTGTGCTCGTTTGACCTCCAATCTGTGCGTGTGCTCGTTTGACCTCCAATCTGTGCGTGTGCTCGTTTGACCTCCAATCTGTGCGTGTGCTCGTGCCCTGTTTGCCCGCCTCCTTTTCCTTCGAATAACAACTCACCTCAACTTCAATCGGATTGAACATCCATTTGCACAATCAAAATGTCCTTTCTTTACGATTTGTTACGTACAATGTGTTTTCTTTGTAAACATGTAATGTAATTTACATTTTCTCACTCATTAGACTTCATTTTGTGAAGCTGACATATTTGTGTGTTTACGCATCTCAGGTCGCTCTCTTACCTCCTAAGAAATGCCTCACCTCAATTTCAGATTTCAACGTCAATTCGTCAAAACGTCAAGCAAAAACGTCTGTACTGGGGGGTGGGGTGGGGGTGGGGGTGGGGGGTCGGGTATGTCGTGTCAACGGAGAAGTAAACAAACCACCGGTGACAGGCAGACAACGTGACACAAAGACATGAATAACACAAAGTTGGCTAAATCAGGCTCGGGTCCCCCCTCCCCCCCCCCCCCCCCCCCCCCCCCCCCCCCCCCCCCCCCCCCCCCCCGGCATCGTAACCTGTCAAAACGGCAGTGTGGCTGAGCCACTGCAGAGAGCGTGTGAGGATACTGCAGACCACTGCTGCTGCTGCAGCGACACAGGAACGGGAGCTCATCGCTGAAATATTTACGGGGCGAGTGTCGTTTAAAAAAGAGGTAGGCGTGGTCATCCACCGCCACCTAGCACCGAGCTAGACGCGGCGGTGCTACGGACGCACTGACAAACCACCGACAGCCTTGGCTTGTCTGTCTTTGTTTTTTATTGTTTCGTTTTTTTGGGAGGTTGGTTTGCTTTCCCAAGGCTTGTTGCCTTGCGCCTTCATTCCCTTGCTGTCTATGTCTTTTTTTTCCGCCACCCTCTCTCTCTCGCTCTCTATCTTTCCCACAACATCCTACCTCTCTCTCACTTAAGACTTTATCTATCACTTCACTCCAGCCCCGCCTCCCTCTCCCTCTTTCTTTTTCTCACTGCATCCCTGCCTCTCTCTATCTCTCTCGCTCTCTCAATCTATCTCGCTCTCTTTCTTTTTCTCACTGCATCCCTGCCTCTCTCTCTCTCTCTCTCTCTCTCTCAATCTATCTCGCTCTCTTTCTTTTTCTCACTGCATCCCTGCCTCTCTCTCTCTCTCTCGCTCTCTCTCTCTCTCTCTCGCTCTCTCACTCTTTCTGACTGCATCCCTGCCTCTCTCTCTCTCTCTGGTTCTGGCTCTTCTTTTCAAGGATGATTCGGGGTCGGGCTTGCTGGCAGGGGGAGAGCAGCTGGTGCTGAGCTTCTGGAAAGATGACAGACAGCGCTGCCTAGGATAAGCAGGTCCCCGCCACGTTCGGCATGCGGTGGAGGGGGGGAGGGGGCCTCGCCTCAGAGACGCGCCCCCAGAGGGGAGATGTGATCGGGACTGAGGATGACTTGGTGGGGGGTGGGGGGGTGGTGGTGGTAGGGGCCAAGTGGCGGTGGTGTGGGTTGGGGCGGTGGTGGTAGTGGGGGCCTCAGAGGAAGGGACCCTCTTGGCAGCTGTTGCCCGTCTGTCGGCCCCCTCATCGGGGAAGGCCGGGGGTCGTGGTTCCGGGGGGGGGGGGGGGTGGAGTTGAGATGGGGACTATGGGGATGTGTGTGACAGTAAAGGTGTTGTGGTGGGGAGAGAGAGAGAGAGAGAGAGAGAGAGAGAGAGAGAGAGAGAGAGAGAGAGAGAGAGAGAGAGAGAGAGAGAGAGAGAGAGAGCTAGATGGTGGAGCGAGACAGAGAGAGTTTGAGGATGTTGATGAATATGCACGCGGGTGCATGCGAATGTGTGTGTCTCTGTGTGCGTGTGTGTGTGTGCGTGTGTGCGTGAATGCAAGAGAGGTACTCACAGCTGCCAAATTTGAGGGGGCAGGCGTGGGCGTCCATTGGGAAGTCCTCCAGGTGCATGGGGCATTCAGCCCGCACTGTAAGCCTAGGGAGACGGAGCAAAACGGTGGAATTAGAAACAGAAATAGAGATGCTATTTCATACCCAGAGAGAGAGAGAATCATGTGGCATATTGTATGCCACATATGAGCAGAAAAATAAGACATTAGAGGAAAAAGGAGAACGGGGGTGCAGAGGAAATGTTCCCCAGCTCTTCGCCTCCAGTGTTTATCCAGTTGTTATCCAGTGTTTATCCAGTTGTTATCCAGTGTTTATCCAGTTGTTATCCAGGGTTCTTCCAGTTTTCCTCCACTTTGCTCAAAACTGTCAAGACAGTATTCTCCAGGCCTGTTGGTAAGGGGGTGCTCTGATCAGGGCTTTTGGGGCCGATCTCGATCAACGATCGCTGGAAGCAGTATCGGCGATCGAGTCTATTAGAAGCCTTCCATTTAATCGTGTAGCATTGTAGCACCACATTGTGTATCAAAGGAAGCCTGACATCCCCACACCAACTCACAAATGCGTATTAGTATGGAACCTCTCAGTTCATTTTCGATTTCCAAGGGGCATTATCAACGATCGCAGAACCAAACGCCTCTCCAACCAATCAGAGCAACGAGCAACACGTGTGCCACATCAGCAGCTGCCATCTTGGTTGTTTATAAAAATGCCTCAACGATGCTCCCATGGGGCACCTCCCATAAGTGATCGTATCAACTTTTACATGGTAGTGCTCCCAACTTCAAATAGTTAGGAACGCCAGCAAAACATTTTGTTGCTTTTTTTTTATTAAGTAAGCCTACTGATTGAAAAATGTATTGTAAATATGTAATATGTAAATATGTAAATTTATAGAAATCATTAAATATGTAACAAATTATATTTCCATATTAAACAAGGTCAGAGCTCACAATGTAATTCTTCATATTTAAAATATTCACCTAAATGGTACATTCCCCCAGGAACACCCTTGAAAACGAGCAATAGGTAGCCCCACTCCCACTCTCGGTAAGGAATGATAAGGAAGTACTGGTAACTTGATCGGAAAGAGAGTTTGTATTTGATTTGAATATCTCATTTAATGCACTGATTACTGTACCAACAGAGGAAAACAAATAAAGTTAAATCAATCTGAACAAGGCACAAACTGAATGTTTCCCAAGATGAAGGGACACCGGTAATGGAAAGTGTGCTCGTGTGATCTGTTTAGCGGCTTGTGTAGATGGCCGCGTCCGAGAGAGGGTTAAGCTTCTTGGACACTTTGAGTATAGCGCCACGTGTGTGGGTCATTTCATATACAACATCCCTCATCATAACGCTCATACACAATGAAGGTACTAGCTTAAAAAAAAAGTACCACAAAGTTGGCGTGGGTCGTAACTATCAAAATAACCCACCCCTCCTCCTTCCTAGAACTCTTAGCCCAAAATGCTTTTTTTTTATCTCATGGTGTTCATGATTTGACAACTGTTCATTTGTTGGTAGACAACATGTGCACCATTTTCAACAGAACACTAAAACCCTTTTAGCAGTGCGTGAAGTTATTTTCTCGCGTGTTTTTCGTCATCTGTTCGGCTCTTCTGATCTGCCTTTTTAGAGGCCACCGTTCAAACTATTAAGAAGTAAAATGGCAGATAAGGATCGGAGCACCCTTACCTGTTGGGCCTCTCTCTCGCTCTCTCTCCCCCCCCCCCCCATCTCGCTCTCCCCGATAGCTTGCTATAGCTGCCGATAGGCAGCTCTGTCGGCCGATGACATTCTAATTCATCCTCCCTGACTCTCATCTGGGACAGTGCGGTCAGTGTGGTGGGGGGGGGGGGGGGGGGGGGGGGGGGGTGGTGTTGGCCCACTCACGCCCCCCGACCCCCTCCTCCCTTGACCCTACCCCATCCACTCACCCACCACCTCTTACCCAATAAACATGTTCAAAGGACCTGAATTATGGCGCTCTGGCCCGGCCCACGAGCCTGTCACGCTAGCCGCCGGCGCAACATTGTTCTGAGGTTAGCATTATCGGTCCAAGTTTTTTATTCTGATTGTTAGAGGTTCCACATTTGCTTCTGCCCGGGGTTAAGTCGGTGACACAGCTTAACCCGATACTGTGAATACAGTGATGCATGTCTATCATGCCACAGGGGAGTAAATCAGCTATACCAGGAGAATGCAAGAACAACCAAATAGACAGGTTTGGACAACGTGTAGCAGAGGCTGTTATCACCTGTATGTCTCTTATTCTGCCCGTATGAGGGAATATATGAATACACAATGTAAATGCTGTATTTTTGCTGGGATATCTTCTCGTCAATTGTATATGAAGTAGCAAGCACTTGGCAGAATCTATTGTAGAACAAACAAGTGGCTTCCCAACCAAATGACCTCAACTGGTATCCCTCAAGACATTCTTACTAAATAAAGGCTTCACAGTCTCTGACCATGACACATTTGGACTTTCTATCATTTTGAATGCTCTCGGTTGTTCACAGTCAAGAGCTGCTAGATTGTTAAGCGGTGAAAAGAGCGGGA
The DNA here is from genome assembly GCA_026745465.1 of Lota lota. Classification (NCBI taxonomy): domain Eukaryota; kingdom Metazoa; phylum Chordata; class Actinopteri; order Gadiformes; family Lotidae; genus Lota; species Lota lota. The sequence continues at coordinate 1,641,034 of JACYXH010000658.1, forward strand.
AAGCCCGGGATGGACATCTCACACCTACCTCATGGTGTAGAGCAACGTGCCTTCTTCTTTGATGCGGAGCAGCTTGTTGGGCATGGTCATGTTGTGGGCTACTGACTTCTTGCCGTTGTGGAAGAAGGTGTCTGGTGTCCAGATCTTGCTGGCCATCAGGTTGTTGAGACGCAGTATGGCCATGGGGCCCTTGAACTTTAACCTTTCGTCCACCCAGCTCTGTCTGAAGAACACATCGATGGTGTACTCCTATGTTTTGGAGGCGTGGGAATTAAGTGAATACAAATGAATCAATTACAACAAAATAAAAAGGCAGATGAAGAGAACGCAATGAGCCAGATGTCCGAACCCACCCCCACCGCACACACATACGCACACATACACACACATGCACACACACTGGTTTGCACACATACACACACCCTCTCATGCAGATTGTGGTTTTTGTATCATTATGTGGTCGAGTTATCTGAAGGGAAATTCTGAGTAATCCAACCTTTTGCTTCCAATTTTAAGCTATAGTGTTGTTGCCTTCTTTTGGATGTTCAAAAATACTGTCTTTTCTTTTCTTTTTTTTCTTGTCACTTTGGCTTTTCCACGTGAACCGTGGCCTAGTTTTCCCCGCTGGTACCTGTCCAGTCACGTTAAATGCTGGGAGAAACGTACCGACAGAGCTTCAGTTGCGTGCATCTTTTGCACAGGGTAATGCGTTCCTTTTGTCTTTAAAATCATCCTAAAACAGCTGCACTGCTTTAGGCAGTGGTCTGTTTTGCTTTTATGCCAGGGTTTTCTTTTTGTTATTAATTATCAGATTCACACAGGGAACATCATGGGAGCCCATTAGTAAACCAAACATGAGCTTAACCGTTGATTTCCGGTGAGCTACGTCGTTCTGCACTGCAGTGAAGTGCCTACATGCATTACACTGAAAAATGAGCTGACCAGTTGCCATCACTACTATTTTCGAACTGGGGGGCCATTTTTGGTGTCCACCAATCTAAATTACACTGGACACCTTTGACTCCAAATTAGCAAGACATTTCATCTTGAAGCCTACCACTGATTGCGACAGAGGGCTAATTTTAATGATTCCATCCCATCGCCATAAATCTTTGAAATCCATATATCTCTATCATATTTTTTTATGTCCCTATGTGATAATTAATGTGAGCTGAAACAGAGCTTCAAGGTAATATACGAAGATGGAAAACTTTAAGTTTGCTTTAGCTCATTGGCTTTTCTTTGTTCCTCCTGGGTTGGCTTCCGTGACCAATCACCATGCTAGCCAGAGGCCCGGATGCCACAACTTGAGGAGATAACGTCAAATATACTGCATCCACTTGGATCCACTTGCATCCAATGACAAATCTGTTTGGCTTTGAGAACAACGTCATCGATCAAATGAGACTTCACCATCATGAGTGCCCATATTTGTGACATATTGTCTTCAATTTAGATGGCTTTTTTTAGTTTGACAGAAAAATACATGATTCCATATCGATGAATCCTATCTTGGAATGTCTCATCGTTGTGGTAGTGGAAGGCCATCAAAAGTGGATTTTTATACAATGGTAACGGATTAAGCTTTAGTTTGTCCTGTCAGTCCACCATGAAAGTAGAAGGCTTCGGAGTTCAAGCTGAGTGTTACATTCAACTTAATATTTCCCAGATTTAAAAAAAGGATAAAAACCAACAACGACCATTGCTGGGGGACAGGGGGGGTGGTCTGCTGGATGATTCACCTTACAAACCCACACAGGGTCAGGGGCATCCAACCATGAATACCATCCCACACATTAAAGTCATACGCCATTGCCTTTAACGGCCATGGCAGGCAATTACATATGATAGGATTATCAGGCCGTACGCTAATGAAAAAACATTTCACGCACTTGACATTCTACCCGGCAAGTGGATGAGTTAATAGGATGAACGGTCAGATTAACAAACACCATAGCGTTTACAGACGTGTGAAGTGTGTGTGTGGAGAGACGACAGTAAGGTTTGAAGAACCACATGCATGGAGATTCCACGGGGGGTGGGTGGAGGGATGGAGGAATTAGGAGGGGACACAGATGAAGGGCCGGATGGGTGGGTGACATTTAGAGAGGCAAAGGGTGGAGAAGGCAGGGGCTTACCATTTCGTGGTCCGAGACCGGACCGATGCTAGTCACGAAAATGTCCGTCTTGACTTCGGTTACGCGCTCTGTTGAAGAAGGGAAATTGGAAGAGTGAGTCCATCAGGGGCTCTCATTTGCCGGTAACTACCTGCTAATCCTGGCCTGCACACCACTGACACTTTCACATATCACACATTTGTGCACGCACAAAACTCATTCTAAAACCCCCAAAATGTTAATCTTTTCCACTCGCTATACTGTTCAATACATGTCATCTTTAACCTGGGGATTATTTTGCACCACATGTAATCATTAAACATCCCATAGCAGCATGTTGAAAGATGATGTGAATTATACAGTACAAGGAGCTGTGTGATCCGTGCATAAGGAGGCCGAAGCCGTTATATTTGGCCAGAACCTACCACCTAACCCGGGCCGGAGACGGTTGTCGTAGCCGTCCAACAGGCTGTCTAGGATCTTGGTGAACACAGTGGTGTTGTCTTTCTGTTCGTCTGTCATGCCATTCTGCCCGGAGCTGGTGAGAAGCAAGAGGAAGCCATAGTTCCATGGTTTGAATTAGGGCTGCACTGCTCAGAGATTAAACACACAATAAGAGAATCATGGAAAATGATAGCAATAACACTACTAAGACTATAATCTACAATGATGCACATTTATGTGTTTTTCAGAATGGAGAGAGAAGACTGCTAGCTTCGGATTTTTTTTTTTTCATCCGTCATTTAGCAGGAATTTCGGTCGGAAGGACTTTCGACAACAGCATCCATCAGCAGAGCTTGTCTTCCGATAGATAGTAGAAAACAACAGAGCAGAGTCACCAGGCAGACATTTCAGCCAGATATGGCAACACTGGTGGTGTGGTGCGTGTCTTATCATGAGATACTCCTTGAAATCCATGTCCATGCATTGTAATGCGTTTAGTGATTTGAATTATAATCCAGTGATACCGATTTATAACCCCAATGGCACAACACGATGTGCATAGATTTATGCAGAAAGTACGTCATGTCTCGCACAATTCTCCAGCAACCCATTAGTGATTGTCGATGAGAGGGTTGAGATAATAACGATTTGAGGAACAATAGGAAAGTATGGAAGGTAAAGAGGGGAAATATATCCCAAAGGACAGGAACATCATTCTCAATTAACCTTAACACATCAACTTTCTTTGAAAAAGAAGTGAAAGAAAAAACAAATCTGTGGAATTTTTATGAAGGCAAGGTAGCCTGAGTGAGAAACTTATTTTCAGCAATGGAAGGGCACACACACACACACACACACACACACACAGACGCACGCACACACGAACATGCACACGCACACACACACACACACACACACACACACACACACACAAACACACACACATATATAAACAATTGCATGCAGAGTGTGAAAACATCATCATTATTTATAACTGCTTCTAAAAAGCAAAGAGCCATGCTGAACCTGGTCTTTGAACCACATGAAGCAAAATGCTGGGGGGGTAGCTGCCTGAAAGCATTCACAATCAGTACTTGCGCCAGTAGTTTGTACCATCTCTACTCATAAATATTTCAATGCACTTTATCAGAGGCAATGAGGATTTTAATCCTAATGTGCACCAGAAGAAAATGGTAAGAGCACGTGTGTGCGTCATAAGTATATGTGCCAGTGTGTGTGTGTGTGTGTGTGTGTGTGTATGTATATGCGTGAGTTTGTGCATATGTGTGTTTGCGTTCACAGCAGGCAGTATGTGCATGCATATTTTCAGCAGAAGAACACACACAAAATCTATGTTTGCATACAATTGCGTGCAGTTACAGCATGATGTAAACAATGTTGTTTTCTAAATAACAGTGTTGCTCTAAAAGTGTCAAGGCAGCCTCACTTGGTCTTTCTTGTGAGTCCAGTGGTGGACCTCACTGGTTTTCACTCTATAAATGCTCAATAAATACCACTGCGAAGGGGTTTGGAAAACAGCACTACTGATTAATAGGGGGGGAGGGGGGACTAAGGACCTGCTAAAGATGGTGTGAAGAAGAATCAGGTACAGAAGAAGAAAGAAGGGACATGAAAAGAAAGAGGAAGAGGAGGATGGGAAAGGGAATGGGGGGGTTGAGGAAGATCACACACAGCTCTTAATGGTTAGCTTGCAGTACAGCTTCATTTCTACATAGGGAGGCTGCTGTTATGTCATCACACATAGATGTGTGGACAGTAAACACCAACTTTACTCCAACACACACACACACACACACACACACACACACACACACACACACACACACACACACACACACACTTCAAACAATTCAATGCAATCCTTATTTCATGTCCAGATAAGACACAACAATACATCCTTCTGTAAATACTCTAGAGAACTGTGTATTTAATACATTACTGAAAAAGATATTTGGATCCCCAGCTTGCCAGGCAAAGCATGGCTGCCTTGACTTAAACCAGAGGCATACAGATCATCTGCAGACGTTAAATTACGATAATCACCTATTTATAAACACTTTAAACCAATGGTTTCCAAGCACAACACAACACAGGAAGAGAGAACGGAAGCCCTGTTGGTGTCTTCTCCTGATCAGAGATAATTGAAGACCACTCGCCAAAAAGGATTTGGATAACGGTGGTACAGGATGAGGTGAGGCGTACAGGGAGAGGAGGGGGGGGGGATTCTCGGAAGCAGGAAGGTGTTGGTGGGGTGAGGCAGGGGGAGGGCTGCATAGTCAAAAAGTGGGAGAGGGGGTGGGGTGGGTGGGAGGAAAGAGAGATGCTGCATTAGGGAAACAAGAGGAACCTGCATGTTACTATGCCAGGGGCCAAATCCGTATAAAACACTGTACACCATCACCATCTACAGGTCATCTGAACAGCAACAGTGCTGCGCTCAGCCTCCCAACGTACCCTCTCCATCTCCCCCTTCTACCTCTGGCTCTCCCTATCTTTGCCTCCCTTTCCCCCCACACTGTCGGTCTCTCGCGCTGCCTTAGTTCACCTCAAACTCCACATACTCTACGGATATCTAATTCTGAGGCAATTTATTCTGCTGGCAACACCGCTGTAGCAAAAATGCTAAGACTTTCTGATTACTGTCTGTTGGAAAACGTCCCATGGTGTGTGTGTGTGTGTGTGTGTGTGTGTGTGCGTGTGGTAAAAAAAACACATCCACACACCACTTTTGAAGTGGGTGGTACCATACAGTAAATCTCTCTCTCTGATAATTGCTCTGCAGTTTATAGTGACAGCTACTCAGCAAGTAATCAGCACGTTTTTTGGGGGGGGGGGGGGGGTGTTGTTACATTTTTATTTTAGGAACGGGGTCCAGCTCTTCACTACATACTGCTGGGCTCAGTAAGCCCCAGTGGCCTTACAGCAGCAGTACGGGTGTCACGGTGACCTTACAGCAGCAGTACGGGTGTCACGGTGACCTTACAGCAGCAGTACGGGTGTCACGGTGACCTTACAGCAGCAGTACGGGTGTCACGGTGACCTTACAGCAGCAGTACGGGTGTCACGGTGACCTTACGTCGAAGACGGGGAAAACCTTATCGTTTGTCTTGTGTCGAACGGAACACGCGCAGGTGTGCGAACACGTCTCTTGGCGGCGGCCAATCGGCTGTCACCGAGGGCGCCCAGAGTATAAGGAAGCCGGCTCAATTTATAACCATTCACGTCAACTCCAACCGCTGCCTATGACAGTCCCACTGAATTATTCACACTGGCAGGAGTCCCAGATCTTTCTCGTATTCCCAAAGCCAACACAGGACTCAAGCGACCCGGTTTCAACCGTTTGCCCTTTGAGCAACGCACGCCGTTCCCGCCGTCGATTCATCCTCTGGTCTCTGGTCTCTGGGCGCAGCGTCTCTGGGCGCAGCGTCTCTGGTCTCTGGGCGCAGCGTCTCTGGTCTCTGGGCGCAGCGTCTCTGGGCGCTGGGCGCAGCGTCTCTGGTCTCTGGGCGCAGCGTCTCTGGGCGCAGCGTCTCTGGGCGCAGCGTCTCTGGTCTCTGGGCGCAGCGTCTCTGGTCTCTGGGCGCAGCGTCTCTGGGCGCAGCGTCTCTGGGCGCAGCGTCTCTGGTCTCTGGGCGCAGCGTCTCTGGGCGCAGCGTCTCTGGTCTCTGGGCGCAGCGTCTCTGGTCTCTGGGCGCAGCGTCTCTGGTCTCTGGGCGCAGCGTCTCTGGGCGCAGCGTCTCTGGGCGCAGCGTCTCTGGGCGCAGCGTCTCTGGGCGCTGGGCGCAGCGTCTCTGGTCTCTGGGCGCAGCGTCTCTGGGCGCTGGGCGCAGCGTCTCTGGTCTCTGGGCGCAGCGTCTCTGGGCGCAGCGTCTCTATGCGTGTGTGTGTTTATTTTTGTTCAAAGTTGTCCAAATGAATCCCAGGAGGGGCCGACGTGGGATTAGGGTGTTTTTGAGGTGTGCGGCGTGTGGATCGTGAGGGGGACGGATTAGAGCTGCCAAAGTCACATGACCGTGGGTCGTATTGCTGTCATCTTTCATCCTCTCTCTCTCTCTCTCTCTCTCACTCTCTCTCGCTCTCTCACTCTCTCTCTCTCCCTCTCTCTCTCTCTCACTCTCTCTCTCTCTCTCACTCTCTCTCTCTCACTCTCTCTCTCTCTCTCTCTCTCTCTCACTCTCTCTCTCTCTCTCTCTCTCTCTCTCACTCTCACTCTCTCAATGTCTCACTATGTCTCTCTCACTCTTTTTATGTCTCTTTATGTCTCTCTCTCTCTTTCTCTCCATTCCCCACATCTGCCTCTCTTTCTTATTGGCTCATACGCAGTGTCCACCACACCCCCTAACTTACAGACAAAGTAGGGGACGTGCCTAATTGTCCGTACTATTGCCGGCAACCATGCCAAACAAAAAAAGGAAAAAGACAACAGCCGCAGGGCCACAACAAAACCGAAAACAACACAGCCATCACACGAGTGTCATTCGCGGCCAAACGCAACAAGGTGTCCGACAGCATCAGCGACAACACAGCGTGACTCGAAACAATCTCCTCATTCGCTTTCCCACAAGACCGCTGAACCAGGAAAAGGAAGAGACAGTGCACTGGTTGAATGAATAATTGCTATTTTGGTTTTTCGAAGCCCTCCTCTTGAATCTGGAGTCTGTGTTGCACCTCTTGTTGCCTCGTAGGCAATTATACAGCAAGGATGTGTCCTGTGGGGGTGCCCCAATTACAACCACAGAGACATGGGTGCCCCTAAGGTGGGTGTTTGCCTGTGTGTGTGTGTGTGTGTGTGTGTGTGTGTGTGTGTGTGTGTGTGTGTGTGTGTGCGTGTGTGTGTGTGTGTGCGTGTGTGTGCGCGTATTTTCCGAAACTCACGGGGTGGTTACACATCATTTGGATGCGGTTGTGTAAGTGGTGGTTGAAGTAAGTCAAGGGTTAACTGACTCACCCACATTCTGTCTTGATAGTCTGTCTCTCTATCCGAATGACTGGCTGTTCTAACGGACTGACTGACTGACTGACTGACTGAGTACCCACTGGAGACCGCTGGAGCTTAGCTTAGCTGGCTGGCTGGCGATGAGTGACGGCGTTGAGAATGAGACGGTATTTCCGCTTCTCATTCTAATTCGGCCGGCTGTCGCGCCCGCTGAGTGGGGGTTCTCCAGAGATTAATAAGCTGTCTCCTTTGTAACTAGAACACAAAAGGCATAACCACGTTCCATCATACGTCTTCCCAGGGTTCCTCCGCTGTATATATGTGTCGGCCATATATGGACCAATTGGAGCCCTGGGGGATGCTGGGAGCCCATAGGGTTCTGTTCGTTGAGCTATCGGCACAGGGGCCTGCCCAGCAATGGCACAAAGTTTGAGCTGTAAACAAGGGCATCGTCGACAAGGCAAAGGTCCCTGACGAACCCGTGATGACCATGAACCTAACCATGAACCCAGCCAAACATATGTGAACAAGACGGACGTTGTTTTCCCTAGTGATACGTGCTCTGTCATGTCCACATTGTGAGTATGTGAGGATGTTTAGCTTGTGAATGGCATTTATGTTATCAGTGGTAGCAAAAGTCGTTGGCCAATAGCAGTATTAGTGGTAATAGTAGCAGTAGCAGTATGGTAGAAGCAGTGGTCGTAGTGGCAATAGTACGGGTACAGCCATGCATGTGTGGGGTCCGTCTCAAAGTTCTTACCTTTTCCCACCCAGTGCGATGTCAGCCAGGAGCACGCAGGCCCACAAACCCAGCAGGGCTGTCCTTCTCCGGCCACGCATGGTTGCAGTATGTAGACCCTTCACTGGCGGAAGACCCCCACAGAAAGAGAAGAAGCAATGCAAAGCAATGTGTTAACGCCTTATGTCTTAACGAAAATAATATAAAAACAATTTAAAAAAAAAGGGGTGGTGGTTGGGGGGGGGGGGGGGGGGGGGGGGGGCAAGAAGATACCACAAAATGACTTCCCACCACTACGCCTTATGCATTTTTATCAGATCAGGTAGCAATGTGTGTGTGTGTGTGTGTGTGTGTGTGTGTGTGCGTGTGTGTACACACACAGGTGTGCTGGTACCCCAACAGGCACTACAAAATGGTACAGAGGAATGCAGTACAAGCCAAATACAAGAGGGTGATTCCTCATGCAGATCCACGCGTGACCGGCATATGGATAAAACGACGTGGTCCTTACAACGTTCAGCATTGGACGCGGTAGCAATGTCATGCCGGCAGGTAAACATGCGACACGTATAGTTTACGCGCGTGGAATCCGGTCACGCCGAACGAAGCATAGCCTTAACCGTGACGATGTGGGAGACCGAATTCAAATTGGAAGACGTCCCAGCAGTAGCCTGTCCAACGATTTGATCGAACAGAATCACTCTATTGCAACTACGGATAGGTTCGCGGCGTTTCCCGTCTTCATGCACGACCCTGCATCTCCACACATCTCCACACTTGTGCTGCCGGACCATGTATAGCATCGCGTGCAGGCTAAGTCCGTATAGCAACCTGTACCTTAAACAGTTGTCTCCCGCTCAGCGTCAGCGACGGGAAACGCCAAGACGGTACCGCAATACCGAACCAAAACCTCGATCCGAGAAAATAAAATAAAGACGTTATCCGTCTTGCATGCATGAAGGATACATCTACGTCGTGGCGGTGGATGGGGGGGGGGGGGGGGGGGGGGGGGGATGTGAACGCCAAAACATGCGCATTGGTACAACGAGGATTACATGTTAGCCTAATTCGTGATCAAAACGAGGCAACGCGGTCGCATGTTTGGACCGTTAGGTGGAAACGCGTTGTCAGGAGAGGCTGCAGAAACACTAACGGTGCCAGTCACCCGAATGCCACACGGCGGACACACTTGTTCTTTTGGAAAAGACTTGCTTCTGCTGTGTCAAGGTGCGCTTGAAAGAGACGCCTGAGACGAAGGACGCACAGTGCTCTGTCAAAAGATGCCGTCAGTCGGGTGTTGTGAAGCAGGGACGATGCAGTTTAAAGATCAAGAAAAGAAAAAGACACACACACAAACGCACATCCGCACTTTAAGGGTGATTTGATGGAAATGCTCCCCCCACCCCCACCCCCTTGCATTCTATACAATATCTATATCCGAGTCCGAGGAGAAATTTAGCATGCAACTGGCATCCCTGCAAGCGATGGCTCGCCTTTTCAAAAAACAAAAAACACGCACGGCGTTTCCAAATCCGTGCGCGTCCGAGTAATTAAGCAAACTGTGCTGTGGTGATGCCCTTCTATTCGGAGCGCTGTCCGTCGGTCCCGCAAACGCCGCTGCCTTTCTTCCGATAATAAAGCTCTTGTTTTTTGGCGTCACGAGGAACGCCGACACAGTTTGCTTTGACTGCAATACAACTGCCGTACTTCTCCAACACGGGAGAGCTCTCGCAGTATTCCTGCCTCTCTGCCGCAAAAAAAAAGAAAAAAAGACTCCCTTCACGTTCAAGTGTCATCCCCTGCTCTCCCGTTGTGGTGGCCAAAATCAATCAATCCATACGACACATTAGAAAGGTGAAATCAACACTTACAGTACACGGAGTCGGACGTGTGCAGTGGTCGCTGTTTATATTCTCAAACTTTTGCGGATATCTTCTTTCTTTCTTTTCTTTTTTTTTCTCCCCCTAGCTGGATTGCATGAGGGGTAAAAAGCTCTATGATCTCGGATCTGACGAATTTGAGCTCGGGGCTGGAGCGGCGGCTGCTGACGATGCTGAGTATGCGCAAGTCGCACACCGTGCGTTCATTGGCGGTGGTGGCGGTGGCGAGTTCAACTCCCAGTCAGTCGCCAACAAAATGATTCTCCCCGACTAACAAATCCAGCTGAAATAACGCGACCATCGCCACGACAAATGAATCCGTCCACTGGGCCGAGTTGCTTGCATAACCAGACTCAGGCCGACGCGATGTTTCACTTTGCGAATGTGAGATGGTAGCCTACCAGCGTGATCCGCGGACCACTCCGCCCATTTTACATGCAGCACAATTTAACTTTCACTGCTGTCGCTTTAATCTCTTTTTTCAGTGGCTACAAAATCAAATCCTCTTACATTTTCAAAAGGATCACTTGGTGTGTGTGTGTGTTTATTTTCTCTCTCTCTCTCTCTGTCTCTCTCTCTCTCTCTCTCTCTCTCTCTCTCTCTCTCTCTCTCTCTCTCTCTCTCTCTCTCTCTCTCTCTCTCTCTCTCTCTCTCTCTCTCTCTGTGACTACCAAATGACATTCAGTTGAGACCGAGGATGGCGTTTAACATTCATCAAAACCCCGTCTCCTGACGACCACGAACGACGCGCGCCTCCTCAGATGACAGCAAGACGTGGACCAAGAGGCGAACATTTTGTACTCACGATATGAATCATGTTGTGTGGAGCACAACAACAACAACAAAAAAGCACGAAAAGGCACCTCCGATGTTATTTGGGGGGAAATTCCTGCTCCTCCGCGCGAGATGACACTTTTATTTGGGAAATACACAAAAAAATATAAAAAAATATATAAAAAGACATGCGAGCGGGATGAGAACTCACCTCCTGAACGCCCGCGTCTTGCATCGAGACCACAACAGTGTGTCGGTGGTGACAGCCAAATATTGCACTGCTATGCCCGTGCTTCTCCAGACTGAGCACCGAGAGCGGCGAGGAGCACAGAACAGTGCGCTAGGCTGTGTGTGTGTGTGTGTGTGTGTGTGTGTGTGTGTGTGTGTGTGTGTGTGTGTGTGTGTGTGTGTGTGTGTGTGTGTGTGTGTGTGTGTGTGCATCTGCAAAAAATAAAAAAAGGAAAAGAATCGCCTGACGATACCGAGCGTATATTTTTGTAGTCATTTGCGTACTTCAACCTCAACTACAAATCAGAGGACATTTTCATCACCACGGGCCAGGAAGGGAAGTGAGGGCAATGTTACATGTTTTTAGTTCATCAGTGGGCTATTGAAACGCTTAGACGTACCATGTTTGATCTTATTTTATTTTATTATAATAATATTCTCATTGGGAGCCATTACTAAATGCACTATTGGCAGATGTGATGCACCGGTGGAGGTGGTTTTGTCGGTGAAGGGCTGCAGTGCAACGTATGAAATCCTCACGCGTGCTTTAAATAGGACATGTGCGCGTGATAAGTTATGGCGAACGTCGTGCGTCTGAGTGATCTCTCTCGCTCTCTCTCTCTCTCTCTCTCTCTCTCTCTCAATCTCTCTCTCTCAATCTCTCTCCCTCCCTCTACCCCCTTCAATATCACAAGTCCTTCTAAGTTTCGTCCTTAACATGCTTGGAGCAGCTACGCATGTCGTCGTTACTAAAATACCAAGGCGAGCAATAGCCACCAAACTTCGTCGCTTAAGTATTGCCCTTGGGATTCGATTCATGACATATCCAACCACGACATGTTTATGTTACTGCTCAACGTGCCAGACCCCCCCCCCCCCCCCCCCCCTCTCTCTCTCTCTCCCCACTGATTGGGATAAAGGATTGTCGGCGCGCGAGGGCGCATATCGCGGCACACACTGGCGCGCGTGTGTTTACAAGCGCGAGACCATAAACAGCGCAGAACAAGGTGGCTGCTCGCGCTGCCGCTCAGTAATGAATGTGTATAGGATCATATCTCGTCTCGATAGACGGCTATAACATTGCGAGCAATCCATCGGTCTCCAGCAAAGACTTTCCTCCTCCTCCTCCTCCTCCCGGTTTCATTTGTTGGCAGGTGACGGGAACGAATAGCGAAGTGAGGTAATTTGGATAGGTGTACGTGGAGCTCTAAACGGAGAAAGATGGATGGCGGTAATTTAGGTGAGGGATGCGGAGGTTATGGGGGAATAATCTCTCTCTCTCTCTCTCTCTCTCTCTCTCTCTCTCTCTCTCTCTCTCTCTCTCTCTCCCTCTCTCTCTCTCTCCCTCTCTCTGGATGTGCTTTTGAATTGAGAAGAGGGGCGGAGTCCGCCTCCTTGATACTCGATCCCTCTTTACGGCTCACGTGTCGAATGTATGGCTGTTTTATAGTGGTAGGCTTTCCAAACGCCTGCGTGTTTGCGTGAAGTCATAATGCCAATGACTCTTCAAAGCGTGGTCTGGCTCAAAGAGGTCACTGTTGTATCACATATCATCACACGTATATATACATATACATATATATATATATATATATATATATATATATATATATATATATATATATATATATATATACTATATATATATATATATACTTTATATATATATAGCCATTCATATCTGTATTAGCAAAGAGAGTGAATGGCTCAGGACTCTACGCAAGCATCAGACACACAACACAGTTTAATATTATAGTTCTTAGTACGAATCCATTTTTTAAGGGTCGGTGTAGATTATACTTGGCTAAACTACATATAGGGTTGACGAGGAACCAGCCACACGAGTGTCCGCGGTAGCTTGTACTTTTATTATTCTGAGACACAACACAACAATGGTGACTTGGGTCAATCAGCCAAGCTGTTAAATTCAGGCTTGTTCTGAATGGGGCATCCCTTCTGTGAGCTGCCCTCTGCAATCAGCCATAGACCTCTCCTCCCTGACTCCCTTTTCCCAACCTAGTTCAGCATGACACACGCAAACACACACACATATGCACGCGCAGATGCACGTGCAGACGCGCACGTGCAGACACGCACACACACACACACACACACACACACACATACATATGCTCTGGAACACACACATACACATGCAGACGCACACATACACATGCACACACACAGATTCTCTCCTTCATACACAGATACATACATGCAAATGCACGGATAGACACACACACCCATTCTCTTTCTCTCACACTCATACAGACACATAAATGCACAGACACACATATACACACACTCTCCCTCTCTCTATCTCTCTCTCTTCCAAAGCAGAACAGACAAACACACACATGCTTGCACACCATTCTCACACTTTTTCTTTCTTCCTTTTGTCCTCTGTTTAGCACCTCAGAGACACACAAACACACCCACTTACACACTACGTGTCTGTGTGTGTCTGCGTGCGTGTGTCTAGTGGGTGGGTGTGGTTTGATGGGTGTATGACGCGGGGCTGTGACGTAGAGACAGACAGCTCCACCACAACATCCCCTCCACTCTTTCATTTACATAACCCGATTATAACCAGCAAGATTCAACCAACTGTTTTCAAATCTCTTTGACCATCTGTCAGAAGTGTGTGGTTGAGTTTATTCTTTTTTCATAACCACGTGTGCTACTTCCGCATATTTTATAGATATTTGGGAAATGGTATACAGAGGTCCACTTTCTTCTATAATATTAATATCAGCCACAGTTCCTAGTGAAACAGACGCCTCAGATACAATATTGGATGATTGTGATTTGATCCTGAGGGTTTTGATTGGCTTGATCGTTTGACTGTTGCAATATTATTGGTTAACATTTTAAGCCCCACCTTTTTTGACCCATGACCCCTTTCCTAGCTCTCAAAATGTTTGCGACCCAAACTTGAACTTTTTTGCATCTGCTTTCAAAACAATTGTTTTTACCCACTAAATACATGCGGGTAATATCCATGTCCTGGTGCACGTAACTGCATCACTACTACACTCTTCTATGAATCATTAGTCATTTCTTATACAGGATTTATAAAATCAGACTTGAATAGATGGTGAATAGTTTGTTGGAACATAGAAATGAGCTAGCCCGGTGTCAAACTCTTCTTAGCCAACATTTTGGACACACTTAAAAATAAATCCTAAAACACACACACACACACAAACATGTAAAGTAGTGGTCGTTTTTGTTGTCAATTGTGTTGTGTCGCCTTACTCCCCTGTGGATTTCAGTTAATGTGGCGTTTTTGTACAATATGCTCCTGGGAATAGCAGTGTCTCAGTTCTAAAAACCGCCATTAGGGGATCATAAACCACCCTCCCTCTCCAGGTGCAGCAGAGACATTGCATGTGAAACGTCATTAAACATCAGGCTTGCTTGAGCTTTACAGTTAGCATCAATCCTTATGTTATCCCTAAATAGGAGGAGAGAGAGAGACAGAGAGAGAGAGAGATAGAGGGACAAAGAGAGAGAGAGAGAGAGAGAGAGAGACAAATAGAGAGAGAGAGAGAGAGAGAGACAGAGAGAGAGAGATAGAGGGACAAAGAGAGAGAGAGAGAGAGAAAGAGACAAAGAGGACAGAGAGACACAGAGAGTGCACTACAGGAAGATGCTCTCTGAAAGTTAGCACAAGGTAATGAAACACTGAAAAGGTGACATTATCTGATGGATTCAGCGAAACTGTCGCGCTCTCTATTTCTGGAGGTGTTAGAGATGGTGTGCGTTTGTTTGTATATAGGAATGTGTGTGTGTGTGTGTGTGTGTGTTTAGCCCCATTTGGTGTTTGAGTCCTGCAGTGAGTGTGAGACAATGGGTGTGAAAATGAGAGAGAAAGAGACAGATGGAAAATGGAAGAATGAGACATAAAGAAATGTAACACATTTTTACCATCTGTCTCAAGCCTTATTATAGTGTTCATTAAAAAAAAAAAGTCATGTCTAGGGATGCTGAATGACAGCAATATTAACAGAAGTATGGCATACATTGCATCATGTTGATACTTACCTGTGGAGAGTGACCACAGGTCACAAGAGTGACCACAGGTAACACTGAGCACCTAGTGTTCAGTGTTACCTGTGGTGACCCACAAGAGTGACCACAGGTAACACTGAGCACCTAGTGTTCAGTGTTACCCGTGGTGACCCACAAGAGTGACCACAGGTAACACTGAGCACCTAGTGTTCAGTGTTACCTGTGGTGACCCACAAGAGTGACCACAGGTAACACTGAGCACCTAGTGTTCAGTGTTACCTGTGGTGACCCACAAGAGTGACCACAGGTAACACTGAGCACCTAGTGTTTATGAACTTCAAGTGAGACTCATTCAGTTCTGCTAGACAGTGGCATTTGGATGTCTTTGTTAGAGAGGATACCCTGGTCTACAGTCTGCAATGTGACACTCAAGTAAAGAAACATCCGCCAGATCACCAGGTGTCCTCATATATATTTTGTCCATCACACTCTGACTAAGGTAGTGTCAAACAGCATGCTTAGGTTTGGTTTGGTATTTTTATTGTTTTGACAAACCACTAACTTCTATGGGAGATCAACATGCCAGAGTTAACATGGTACTACAGTCAACAGTTATTCAACACTATTTTACAGTTTTTTATGAATGTGTGTCGCTATACACATTGACCTCAAGGGTCTGAAAGCTTATAGCTTAATCATAGCTTTATGGCGCCTTGCTTGACATAAATGTATTTATCATGTTAAAGGACAAACGCGGTCTGGGTAATGAAGCCATGGTAACAGTCTCTCCTGGCATCACTAAACATCTGTTACCAATATCATTTGGCAATAATAACTTCCATGTAGCGATTTTGAGCAGTTAGTGTGAGCACGTCAGCAACAAACACAAACAATGGAAATAAAGCACCTTCGTCTTCTGCACTCAAGGTGCGTTGGTCAGCACGGAGTTTGTGGACAAGATAATATTGAATTACCATACAAGTACTTTACTTGTCGATGGTTTGATCACCCAGACTGGCATTGACCATTAAACTATAAGGGTAATGGAAATACTTCTCGTAGCTACGATGCAGTTATACAAAAGTTCCCTTATAGTTAAGATATGTTTTGTTCTATTCTCTCTTTTTCTTCACATATATTCCTGAGTTTGATACAAGTTTGTCTGCAGATACAGAGCACTTAAAGAAAGTGGGCTGTGGGTAGACAGGGAGGATAAATGCATGTTCTCTAAGCACTAGTCATTACTTGATATAAACAGCCTTAAACTCTCTATGGAGGTTGCTAAATAACATGGCGGGAGTGTTTAGCAGACCTTCATCCACCCACCTACAGCTGCGGGTGAGACAGGGATGAGACTGTTGCTTAGGCACCAAAAGCTGGTTTCTCTATCAACGTCTCTCTTTCAAATAACAGTTTATTCAATAAAATAAATAAAAAGAAAACAATCATAATATAATGTTTCAAATGAAGAAATCCAACGTATATGTATATTGAGTGTATGTGAAATGGGCATGGCCTGGTGTAGAGCTGTCAGCAGAGAACAATTTAATCAAAAAGGATTGGCAACAATGGTGAAAGCAATTCCAACGTGTTTGAAATGCCCCATTGAGCCTCAAGCACAGAACAAATCATGCCTGACATGAAACCATAGGTGACATCACGCCACCACACATCTTGGGGAGTCCCAGCTGTTATGGAGTCAGTAAATTGATGTTTCAGTGTCGACAGCATGTTCAGGATAATTGGCAACTATTGGAGCATGGTGCTGTTCGTCAATTGTGGAGAGGGGGCTGGGCTGTGATTTGCTGACTCTGGTTGAATTGTTGCCTGTGGTGCATCGACATGACTATAGACTGTGTGTGAGCGAAATGGGTGACTTTCCATTGATGCTTAATAAAAAGATAACCTGAATACACACATGCACACACACACACACACACACACATTGGTATTGGTAAGATGAGCATCAATCTTCATAAGGCAGTTGACCTTGAACGTACCAAGCCAGGTATGGGCCAAACCAACTGGCCGGCATCCGGGGAACTTTGCCGTAGCTTTTGCTTGGGATGGTGTGTCCATTCTTCATGTACAGTATCTGTGCGTTGTGTTGATGTGCGATTATATGCGATCGCCCCAGTTGAAATGTATTTCAATGTGTCTATGTCTGAAAGCGGAAATGAAACACTAGATGAATTAAGCATAATTGACGAGATAATTTCCCACTTTAAAACTCCTTAAAGGTTTAACACTGTCAGTGAAACTGGATTAAAAATAATAAGTAGAAGTGAGAAGTGTAGCACCATCTTGTCCTAGCGTAGCGTGTGACGTCACAAGGTTGGTTGGCTTCAGTCCTACAGTGGTTCATCAGCTGACAACAGCTGACTCAATGGAAAATAAGGAACCCCAAACTAAAAAGTGATGCAAGGTGGTTAAATTTTGTATTGCCCCTGGAAGCAGCAATGAATTTTACAGTCTAAAAAAAACAAGAAAAGGGTGTCCACTTTCATACTTTGCCTCTTAAGCGGCAAGTGATTCTTCATCGTTTGCTAGCAGCACTGAAGCGGGAGAATCCTCCAGTTAGCCGTGAAGCTAGGGTTTGTAGTGAGCACTATGTGAACGGTGACTCTGTGGAAGAATAGGTTCGGGAGTTGTGCATACTGGTGGTTGGCCGGACCAACAAGCTGAAGTCCGAGGCTGCTCCCTCTGTGTTTGACTATTCCTCATATAAGGTTGGGTGTACCGACCGTCCGACCCAGTCCACTAGCATTGAAGTAGGTGTGCGCCGTGAGGAAAGAGCGCAACAGCGCATCCATCTGGCATAGCCGAGAGAGCTGCCT
Organism: Lota lota; assembly: GCA_026745465.1. Classification (NCBI taxonomy): domain Eukaryota; kingdom Metazoa; phylum Chordata; class Actinopteri; order Gadiformes; family Lotidae; genus Lota; species Lota lota. Next base: position 1,659,024 of record JACYXH010000658.1, read on the forward strand.
TACTGGAGAAGCAATTGGTATTAACAAACTCTCTGATTGGCCACGTTGCTTTGGCCTTCATCCATTTGCTTGAATAAGGTGCATTGCATTTTTAAATACTGTAAACAGTTTGCCATCAATAACACAAGCTGGCAACCTAAGTTCTGACATTGCACTGTTCCATGATTCATATAGACTACTAAACTAAACTAAAGACGTACTCAGATATTGTACTTAAGTGTAAGCATACTGTTACAAGTAAATGTCCTGTACTTATTTAATAGTACATAAGTATTAGAATCAAATATACCCAAAGTACCAACAGTAAAAGTACAAATTAAGAATGGCCCATTTCAGAATCATATATAATGACTGGATTAAGTAGGGATGCATTAATGGAGTATGGAGAGATGTCTGTCCAACGTTGCAGAGTATAATGTGATCATATCTGTGATTTCGACTGACTGCCACCCCTCTGTACGGATGGTCCTGCGAGGAAAACACACAAACATACAGCATGAATATGACCTGTGGCACACACAAACCGGATAAAAGTAGCCATGTGTATATCAAATGTTGTCACGTAACATGCCACCTTAAAGTAAAGGCTTTTCAGTCTCATATCTCTCACAATCTAGCCTCAAAGACATGTGGTTCAAGCTAGCAATTTCACTAACATATATAGTTTTATTAGCCCCGGGTACGTGACCCCACCGTCTTATCTGCCTACTACTGCTAGTTAGCAAACTGGCGATAGCACTAGCTTGCTAACTAACTAGCAGGCCTACTAGCTTCAGAACTGAAGAACTGCTTTATCAGCCAGACAGCGACTGCGGATATGAACGTAAACTTAAATGAGTGACTTATCGAAAGATCCATCCCATTTTACATGCTAAATAGCTATCGTTAGCTACGGTTAAAATACCTGCTGTTGATGGGCCGCTCCGTGTCTCCTCCCGCACTTCTCGAAGGGAGAGCGTGCACACTTCCAATACGTCCCTTTCACAGCAGAACCTCTGGTAAATACGGGCCAGGGTAACGCAGGGCAGAACCCCAAGCAAGTGATCCACGCCAGCCAAAAGTCAAAACTAGGCTGTTTCATGTCCACTTTAATGTGTGTTTGCTTGCGTTGGAAAGGGAATAATGGAGGAGAAAATACATCAATGTTATTGGTCCAATAATCATGTCACATGTTGGCCTTTAACGTTCCACCCTGTGAATTTGTGATTAATTATTTTGTTATTTTACCACATCTGCTAGCAGTGCTTACACATGTTCAACCCACGCTGGCTGGGTCCCCCCTCAGGCCCCTCACCCAGCAGGTCTACCTCCAGGGCTGGCTGGGTCCCCCCTCAGGCCCCTCACCCAGCAGGTCTACCTCCAGGGCTGGCTGGGTCCCCCCTTAGGCCCCTCACCCAGCAGGTCTACCTCCAGGGCTGGCTGGGTCCCCCCTCAGGCCCCTCACCCAGCAGGTCTACCTCCAGGGCTGGCTGGGTCCCCCCTCAGGCCCCTCACCCAGCAGGTCTACCTCCAGGGCTGGCTGGGTCCCCCCTTAGGCCCCTCACCCAGCAGGTCTACCTCCAGGGCTGGCTGGGTCCCCCCTTAGGCCCCTCACCCAGCAGGTCTACCTCCAGGGCTGGCTGGGTCCCCCCCTTAGGCCCCTCACCCAGCAGGTCTACCTCCAGGGCTGGCTGGGTCCCCCCTCAGGCCCCTCACCCAGCAGGTCTACCTCCAGGGCTGGCTGGGTCCCCCCCTCAGGCCCCTCACCCAGCAGGTCTACCTCCAGGGCTGGCTGGGTCCCCCCTTAGGCCCCTCACCCAGCAGGTCTACCTCCAGGGCTGGCTGGGTCCCCCCTCAGGCCCCTCACCCAGCAGGTCTACCTCCAGGGCTGGCTGGGTCCCCCCCTTAGGCCCCTCACCCAGCAGGTCTACCTCCAGGGCTGGCTGGGTCCCCCCTTAGGCCCCTCACCCAGCAGGTCTACCTCCAGGGCTGGCTGGGTCCCCCCTCAGGCCCCTCACCCAGCAGGTCTACCTCCAGGGCTGGCTGGTCCCTCCCTTAGGCCCGCTCACCCAGCAGGTCTACTCAGGGCCGGCTGGGTCCCCCCTTAGGCCCCTCAACCTGCAGGTCATACCTCCAGGGCTGGCTGGGTGCCCACCTCAGGCCCCTCACCCAGCAGGTCTAAATCCAGGGCTGGCTGGGTCCCCCCTCAGGCCCCTCATGCCCAGGCAGTCTACCTCATGACGTAAATTGTCGAACTTAATCACAATTATTTTGTGGAGTCTGATATTTTTTCCACACATGCATACAAAGCTGTACTCTCTTATATTAGTAAATAGCAGAACATGACTGATCCCCTTAAACAGTAGGGTTGAAAACTCTGCAAAGGAAGGAAACAATAAAACATAACAAAATTATGAATGAGGGAGGGAGCAAGTGTCAAACAAAACACACAATATTTTAAATAGCACCCATAGTCAATCACGCGTGAAATAAGTCCTTGAGTTTGCTTTGTCTCTTGGTAATAGTCAATAAATCAAAAAGGACTCCACAACTTTTAATCCAGAAAAGAGAAAATACCAAAATAAATCCCAACAAAATTTTAAAAATATATAATCAATAAGTGCAGTTCCAAAAGTCATAAAAAGCAAGCATCAGAAAAAATCCTCTTCAAAAAAGGAAGAACCCCTTACCAGCTGGTCCAACAGCCATCAGATGCCCACAATCCAACACAAGGCCCACTTTTAAAGGATATAAAACAGAAGGCATACAGTAGCGTACCTTTTCTTTTTCTTCTGATTTTCTTTGAAGATTGCAAGTCTTTGGAGGCTTCCTCTTTTTATTTCATTCTAACTAGGGTCTAACGAAAGGGTCCCTGGAGACAACTCCATGGCGACCAGTGTGTCGCTAGCTCATTGCTCTTCTCCTTCACTATAGGATTCCATAGCTCAGTGGAACTTTCAGTTACACAGGTGGCAGTTTGGTTGGAATGAAAGGGGAACGTTTGGGACATATGTATTTCTGAATTACAGCAAAAAAAGGTTGCAGCTCAACCTTTCCCTTAAATGTATAGAGTGGTTTTGAAGTGGGTCAGGAATCAGCATCAGTGAATGTAGTCTATAGTCTATAGACTGTAATGATGTATTTTTCCCCCTTCTGTTGCCTACCTCTGTCAACCGTATTACCATGTTCCAGCTGGACCAGTGTTTATCAACAGCAGATCACCTATGGTGTTAAAAGCACTTCAGGACTCAAATATTGTATATCCCATGAACTCCCGTGAACTCCCTCTCCCCCATCCCCCCATCCCCCCCGCCCCAACACACACACACACACACACACACATTATCATTTGTGTAATAAGCATATTACTGTAAGAGCATTCCATCGCCCTTTCATGTTGTCTCATTTCGAAACTTGGCGGCTGTATTTCCAGTTACATTTTCCTTCAACTATCAAACTGCCATTTCTTATGTTTAGATTTCAGCATGGAAACCTGAATAATTGCAGAACAATTTTGTGAGTTTCATACTTTGTGGAAGAGACTCAAAACATTGTATGAAAGCATTAGTGTACCTAACACAGCCACAGTGAATGTTTTAAAAGTAGTGTTGCTAAAACTGAGAAATTGACTCCAGGCCTTTTTAAATGTTTTATAGATATTAAAAGGTTTAATTAGGATTCTGTGTGTCTGCAGACAGTTTGACAGTTGTGGAGTTGCTCAGATGCTCTCACTGTGAATATTCAACGGTGACTGACTGCTTAAGTGCCTGTGGTTATTCCTTTTTGGTTATGAAGGACCCAACGTTTATTTGACTCATTTAAAATGAACCATTTTGTAATTTACCTAAGCTTGTATGCTATGGAGTTAAAATGCAGTTTTTAGATTTTGAGATTTGTATCATTAATTAAGACCCATCTTGGACATGCAAGCACTGCCTTTGACATCTGAGGGAATCTATCTGTAAAATAGAATATGCTGTGGAAGCAATGTATATATTCAGCTGTATCTGTCTGGAAATCTTTTTTTCTGTATGTTTTTCTTCCCCCCGTTCTAATTCTCTAGCTCAACCGTATGTGTTCATGGTTTCTCCTGCTGTTTCAAAGCAACGCAGTGAGAAAGCCTGGTGCAGAACAGTATGGATGGTGCACAGGTGCTCCGATACATTGTGAGGTTGAACTTGGGGGGCGGGGGGGGGGTCGTCTTCAGTGCAGAGATGAACACAAGCACATTGCCTGGTCAGCATATTTCACTGATGTGCTCTAGGAAAGCTGTGGATGTGCTGTACTGGGTTGATGTTTCTATCGCTCCTGTGTGAACTGATTGTCCTTGAACTTGAAGGGGGTCACCACCACACACCACTCTGACGATTGGAGAGAGATTGGGCGGGAGATGGCGTGGAAGGTGTGAAATCGTTCTTGTTTAATGCGTTTTTAATATCTTCAACCAGGTGAGCTATAGGAAAATAAGTTCTATCATAAAGGACCATTAAGGACATCCAGCCATTCATCAAATATTTATGTCATATTATATAGTATATTTTATTCATCAGGTAAAAGGTATTTTTGACAGGATTTGTATGCATTTGTGTTTATTTTTCCCATGAATAATATTTATATATATATATTTCAATTCATCACTTTGCTATATGCATATTTACTCACATTTTGTTAACTTGTGAATATAATCAATCGGGCTCACATTCCATGTGTGCTAAGATTGTTTTCCTTCTACACGGTGAAGTCATGTGAGTGTGCATGCTGATCTCCTTTTTATTATGTCATTCCTAAGGGCATGACTTCCTTACTTTATCCTGTCATTTTTTTATATTGCTTTTGCCAACTTGACCTGATCCCCATTGCCTTGAATTCTCCTCCTCCTCCTCCTCCTCCTTCTCTCTCTCTTTAATTAACTTTATTAATGCCCCCAACACCCACACTTACCATTCAGAGAGGCTGGAGAGCATGCCTCCACCAAACCATCCCCATTAGCCTCTGGCTCCTGCCTGCCCTACCAGCGCCCCTTCCTCTGCCTTTTTCATCCGTCAATAACCCCCCCCCCCCCTCCCCTGATCAGCCCACCGGCCCTCCTCCCACCAGCTCCCTTGCTACTCACTTAACCCCCTCCCCCCGCCCTCCACCCACACCTCTTCCACCAGCCCATGCTCCTCCATCCTCACAACCCTCCTTCCTTCCTACATTCCTTTGATTCACTTTAAAAGCTACTTCTCTTTCAACACCGGCTGCCTTTTGAACCTGCCTGGCTCGCAGCCATGTGGCTTTGCACCTTAAGCCCCTTTGTCCTCCTCCTTCTCCTCCATCTCCTACTTCTACTCCTCCTCCTGTTCAGTGGTCCCCTCTCCCACCCTGTTCCCCCCCCGATGATACCCCCTCTCCACCCACCCACGCTTTCCCTCCCCTTTTCAACCCTCCTCCTATCCCTTGCTCCCTCTCTCCTTCCCTTGCTCCCTTCGTCCCTCCCTCCCTCCCTCCCTCCTGATTTTCAACCCTCACTCCCGCCCTCGCTTGCTCTTCCCTTCCCTCACCTTCCTTTGCTCCCTCCCTCCCTCCTTCCCTCCCTCCCTCCCTCCCTCCCTCCCTCTACCTTTCAACTCTCCATCCCGCCCTTCAATGAGACATTTCTTGCTTTCCTGCGGCATGAAATCCCCTCTAGTGTTCACTCCACAGCCGCTTCTCAGGCCATCGACTGGGAGACTGCTTTTATTGACCGTTTCATAAGCTTTTAACATTCAAGGCCGAAGAAGCAGCAATGACAGGAAACAGGAAAATGCATGTTTGAAGTCGAACTAGAAGTGCAACTAGGATTCTACTCTACTCCAATTCTAAATGTCCATAACGAATAGAAACAACAACGTAAATATAAAAAAATACATCCAAAGATTCAGACAAACCCTCCCTTTTCGCTTCACGTGGAACAGACTGGTGCTTGACAGACGGACAGACCGGCGGACAGACAGACAGACAGGAAGACTCTTCAATGACTCTTCAACTCTTCATTCTCTTCCATGAACCAGTTTGGGGGAGAATGACAAGCCCAAACGAGAACATCACACGCATTACCATATGAATAAGTGGTGAAGTGTGCAGAACGTCCCGATCAATCCATTTCATTTTGCAACCCCTGCGGCAGCCCTATGGGCGCATACATTTCAGATCTTATTATACGCTCACCCCGTTGCGTGCATGAAAAACAAAAGGTTTGGTGGCGCATGCAACGGGCTGGCTGACGGCGAAAAGGCGATTGAATTAAAGCTGGGTAATAAGCGTTTGGAGAAAGAAAAACTGCGTAGTGCATGTTTTTACACGGGGCTATTTAGGCCTGGCTTTCAGCAGGTCATACGGGTCCCTCCAATCTGTATAACGTGTTTTCTTGCGTAAGGTAGGCTGTATGGCCTGCCGTAAGTGCAGCCATACACCCGCATGGCTATTGATTGAGCTGAACTTGCTGACGTGCCATTACCCTGGGTGGGCAGGCGGTAATCAGTTGAGCCCGTTGACTGCAGGGGAAGACATTGGAGGACGTGCCAGCAAGCTGTTTGGGCACAAAGTGGTAATATTGCTTGGAAGTCCATTTACAAACAATTACAGAAAAGAGAATATGGGAAAAAATAACGTAATGCAATGTAAATTGTGCGACGCCAAACTATTTTAGGGATTTCTGACATTGTTATTGAAAAAAATAGTGTTTTCTGTACCAGACACACAATGCACATTTTATAATTGTATGATTTTTGAGAAATGATTTGTGCCTTATCATTACAATTATAATTTGACACAACCCATTGCGTCGATTGTGTCTTAAACAACAAAGGGAACCTGACTCATAGAGCATATTTTGGCTGTCATAATTAAGCAATAATACACGAGAGAGTACACCCTCGAGTATTATCAACATTTGGTTTTTGATTGTCTTTTTGTTAGTTGTATCTGTTTCCCTGGAAACATATGGAGTCTGACCAATACCCGAAAAACAACCAGTCCAGCCGTAGATTCCTCAGAGTCCACTCATTTCACATGCATAATGCATTATGGGTCGAATCAATGGTGGCGATATATTCATATTGATGAGACATTCGTTTCATTTGAGCAAGACTAGGTGGGCTGTCATGGTAATTTGATCACATTCTAAAGGTCTAGTTGACCAATCACGTTGCTCGTCCGGAACTACTCGTGGTGTAATTACTATTAAACACATACAATATACCACAAGCCCAGCACAGATACCACAGAGGATACCATATCACATGGATCAGCTTGAGAATTCATCAATCAATGCGTCATTTGAACATATTTGATTGACTTATCTTTACCTAACTACACGTCATGAACACATAAGCTTTCACCAATACACTGTAGATCTTCTTTGTCTTCTTGTCGTGTCTTCTTGTCTCGTTTCCCCCCCAGTCTTTCTCTTACTCTAATGCAAGCCATGAGATGAACGTCCCGCTCCACTGAGCGCTCTCAGACATCCAATCCATGCAAGAGAGTAATATATATATACTTTATATATATATATATATATATATATATATATGGAGAGAGAGACAGAGAGAGAGACAGAGACAGAGACAGTGTGTGTGAGAGAGTGTGCGAGATGGAGGGAGAGAGAGAGACAGAGAGACAGAGACAGAGCGAGTGTGTGTGAGAGTGTGCGAGATGGGAGAGAGAGAGAGAGACAGAGAGAGAGAGTGTGTGTGAGAGAGAGTGTGCGAGATGGAGGGAGAGAGAGAGAGAGACAGAGACAGAGAGAGTGTGTGAGAGAGAGTGTGCGAGATGGAGAGAGAGAGAGAGAGAGAGAGAGTGCGAGAGAGAGAGTGTGCG
>JACYXH010000658.1:1669341-1689341 GCA_026745465.1 Lota lota
CACACACTCTCTCTCACACACTCTCTCTGTCTGTCTGTCTGTCTGTCTGTCTGTCTGTCTGTCTGTCTGTCTGTCTGTCTGTCTGTCTGTCTGTCTGTCTGTCTGTCTGTCTGTCTGTCTGTCTGTCTGTCTGTCTGTCTGTCTGTCTGTCTGTCTGTCTGTCTGTCTGTCTCTCTCTCTCTCTCTCTCTCTCTCTCTCTCTCTCTCTCTCTCTCTCTCTCTCTCTCTCTCTCTCTCTCTCTCTCTCTCTCTCTCTCTCTCTCTCTCTCTCTCTCTCTCTCTCTCTCTCTCTCTCTCTCTCTCTCTCTCTCTCTCTCTCTCTCTCTCTCTCTCTCTCTCTCTCCCTTCATCTCGCACACTCTCTCACACACACTCTCTCTGTCTCTCTCTCTGTCTCTCTATGTCTCTCTCTCTCTCCATCTCGCACACTCTCTCTCACACACACTCTCTCTAGCTCTCTCTAACTATACATACAAAGATAGATGTATGTATAGACTGTCAAGTTGTATTAAGGAAATAACATTTTAAATGGATGAAAATGTGTGCCATTTAAAATCAGTAAAGCATAAACAATTATGTAAAAATATTTTGTCAACCAGAAATGAAGAAAACAGTCAATACACAGACAAACAGAAATAAATATAAAAACCAAAGATACAAACTGAAGCACAAATGGCAAACACAAGAAGCAAACAATCAAGCAGATGAAACACCAGACATTTAGAAAGGTTAAAAAATAAATGGGGAACAGTCACAATCTCCAGCTGTAATCGATGGTCAAATTTAAGGTAATCAGGTTGAAATTGTCCTGTACTAAATCGACCGCTTACCATTATTTCCCTAGGCCATTAACATATACGTATTTAAAGGCCTTTGAAAAAGTTGTAGAAGAGGGCCAATGTTGCATAGAATAACTAGACAGCTCCAATAATATTCATCGAGCTGTCTACTCTGAAACAACCTGTCTTAGGGCTTTAACAGGCCCCGCTCTGATTGGCCCGTTTGACTGGTGAATGCAGGGCATGCCATGCTTATCGAGCCAAACATCATCTCTCTAGTGACCGGTAAAGTGAGTCACCGGAGTGGTTTAATGTATGGTGATGATGATGAGCCGGGAGCGGTCTAAAATCTAAATTTGCTCATACAGACGCAGGCACAGTCAACTCGAAGCAGATACTCCAACAGCGCATTTAACTCGTTAATAGCTGACAGATGGCTATGGCATTTCTAACAAACATCCCAAATAATGTCTCTAAAATCTTCAGCACCTTTAAAGGGTTAATGATTTTGGCAGAGAGCATTGAGACCATTTCTTTGGTCTATTCAGTGATCCCCGCACGTAGCAGAAGTATCAGTGCGCTGATGTAAATTATTAGGTGCTAGAGCATTGGCTCCACAACTCAAGTTATTATACCGTCTACATAATGCAGACATGCATCTATTTTCATCGATATCTATTTCCGTGTATTTCTGGAAAAAACGATGTTCAAAAGGCAAAATCCAAAAACGCATCATAAATACATCAGTGCCCGCTATTACTGTACCCATCGGTAAAAAGGGGTCCCACTGCTGTTGTCACAAAAGGTGAAACATCAGCAATCCTTACCTTTTAAATCAGGTGCTTGCTCTGGTTAGCCTGCAGATTAAGACGCTCACGCTAAATTCTCCATCTTGTTTTTCATGGACCCACTCCACAGCCTTGACCCACAGAGAGACAAAACAATAGCTTCCCCTCGGAGCTCATGATGTAAAGAGAAGCGGTGGCTTACAAAGGCTCCGCTGCTCAGCGCTAAGTACCGACAGCAATCGCCGCCAACAGCTGGCAATCATTCGCTAATCACATAGCCGCAGGAATAATATTTTTTCAATAGGCCCATTAATTAATTCATTTATCAATTCAATGGGGATTGCTGCAGAATGAGCTAGGCCGACGGCCTTTCTGTAATGTTACAGAGCTCAGGTGGCCAATCAGCCTACTGGCCTAGTTTGGAGTCCAGGATCATTTGCATCATCTCAACATAGTAACATCCAATTCAATATTGGTTTGATTTGTCATTCAGAAATCATCATTTAAACATAAAATAAATTACAAATGTATCTTTTTTTAATTAGCAAAATAATTTCAGTTGGTCCTCAATCTCCAGGTGGTGCAAAAGTGGTGGGAACTTTCAACGGCAGGTAGAGAGCGGTGGCATTCCTTCTTTGTCACCGCAGAATAAGCCACACTCTGCTCTACCAAACAAACAGCCAGCCTCAGCCTATGCTCAACGTGAGTCAATGGACACCTGTTCATTCTTTTTTTTTGGTCAACCCCATCGCTAAATGCAGCGTGTGAACAGGTGTTATTCTGTATTAAATAAGAGATGCACATGTTTCCTCACAACTACCAATAAATGATGTAAATCTTGATCCTGCCAGCTTCTGTGATTATAAGACTATTATTCGTGAATACTTATCCCATTATGTATAGGCCTATATTATAATATATACTGTATTTATTATAAATTATACTATATAATTAATGTCTTTATAATGTTTGCAATATCATTATGTTAATTATTGTTCCATTATCTTATTCTATGATCTGAATAATAATCTGCCATTTCATATTTTATATGGAATGCGTATGTATCCAACCTATTCTTCTACTTATTAAGTAAGTCGCTTTGGATAAAAGCGTCTGCTAAATGCCCTAAATGTAAAATGTAAATGTGTTCTAAGCAAAAATGCTGCTGTATAAATAGATAAATAGATGATATAGATAAATAATCCCAACTCTACCTTCATGGAGCCTCATAATTAATTCCGTGACAGAGATCATATCACATCTCTATCCAACTCCTCCCACCTTTTCTACATGGGCAACCTGCCCAAAACACTGGTCGACCCTTGACCTCTAACCTGCCAGGAGACTGAGCCATTGATACTCTGCCTCCCCAGTTATTCATCCCCCTTTGACCAACCATGCTCCAGGAATGAGGATAAAAAAAAGAAATAGAAAACAGCTCTGTTGCCATGGTTTCCAGAGGGATTTTAATCATAGGCTTAGGAGCGTTGCCATGTGCTGCCTGAGCAGAGATGGGTTAACTGCAATATAAAAAAGGTATAAGTAACCTCGTGGAAGTTTTGGTTTTGCCTCATGTCTTTAGTTCGGGGTTATTTATATCAACCGTTAAAGGAATATAGTATAGAAAAGTAGCATGGCAGCATGCATTTGTAACTCACTGAAGCAGAAACAATGCCCTATTATGAAATGGTGTCATTAGGGAACCACATGTTGTAACTTTACACATGACTACGAATGCAGGCAATGATACTTATTATTATTAAAGGCAATAATACTGGATTATTTGATTGTCCAATGGGCGATTTCAATCCTTTTGTATCCTTCTGAACTGTCCCCCCACCTGAGAACCAATTTGTGAGGAGATTGATAAACATTTTTAAACTAAATTATTATATGAGCACTCAAACAGAGTGAACACTTAGAATGTGTAAAATGGCTCCTGGAACTACTATAATCTGGACAATTATTTCCTCTTTGTTCGCTGTACCATGAGGCCTTTGAATATAAGATGTCATGGTAGACGCCACATCTCAACGATACATATATGTATAACATAAGCTGCACAGTATGTCGTTTTTTATGGTAACCAACACAACAATAAATATGTAATTGTGTGCTCAACGGGAGAAAAAGAAATAAACACTTTATCGGACTTCCTTCACCGCATACTACTACTACCACCACTACTACTACTACTACTACTACTACTACTACTACTACTACTACTACTACTACTACTACTACTACTACTACTACTACTACTACTACTACTACTACTACCACTACTACTACCACTACCACTACCACTACTATTGTTTCAGTTTTCCGCGTGAGAGTCGAGGCAGTGGCCGCTGGAGCTTCTCAAAAGAGGTCATTTGTCACTGATTTCACGGTTCTTTTTATCGGCTCCCAGCGAGCAGGTCTAATCAGAGCAGGATGTTCCACAGTCTAACCCGGCACTCTGATCAGTGATTAGAAAGTGATGTGGAGGTTTCCGAGTTCAAGTAAGATTGAATTGATGCGGAGGCACGGGCACCAGAGATGCGCGGACTGAGTTGTAGGCCCGCGTGACCCAACAGTAACCATGGACGCAGGCGGTGACGGATCTACTTTATTCAGTATTCATAATATGTGGGTGATTTGTTAAAATCTGCTTCTTAATATTTTGTGTGATGAAGACAAAAAATTGCATATTAACATTGTGTTCACAGAAGCTTATAGTGGACAACACAAACACGTAGGCCTGTTCGTCATTTGGAATAACAAAACATTTCGGCGTTTGAGTTTGCCATCATTCAGCAACTACATGAGAACAGAGGTGGGTCAGATGTCAGATTGAAGCAAAACAATGGAATACAAAACAAGAAAAGTCCTGGTGAGCAAAGACTGACTTCTGTTGTGCGGACTGTGGCCCCTTTTATATATAGACTCGAGGCAAGGGTTTACTACTTTAGCCACTTATCAACATTGGAGCGCGTTATTGAAAAGTTGACACCAATGCTGTTCCCACACATCGACAGACCGTGTGTGGTCAGGAAAAGAAGCAAGCAGAGACTGAAAAGCAGCAGTTCCAAACACCCTCCAAACAGGGTTTCAGGATGACGGGAGGGTTGCCATCCCTCCAGACGCGTGGGCTGACATGTACAACAAAAGACCGTACACGTGTCCCATGTCACTGCTCGACACGAGACTGGAAGATGGCAGGTCGAGTGATGATAAAGGCGGAATCCGACTCCACACTTAAGTAAAATCCAGTGATCAGTCATGATCAGCTCTCCGAGGAACTCAGCCAATGTGGGAGAAGGGTCGATCTGCGGACTCCCAGACGACATGACACACCCACTTCACTACATGACACACCCCTTTCACCCACCCCCCCCCCCCCCCCCCCCCCCAAGATAACTTCCAGGATTAGTATGGGGATAGCGTGTGATATCGTGCCGGAAGTACTGCAAGAACACCGAAACTAAACCATATCTATTATCACCTAAGCTAACCCTAACCCAAACCCTATTTACCATCTCTAACCAATACCTACACTTAACCATCTCTAATATAACTCCTCAACTAATCATCTGTAATATAACTCCTAAACTTAACCATTTCAAACCTAACACCTAAGCCTAAACATTTGTAACCTAACACCTAAGCTTAACCATCTTACCAGCTAAAATTAGCAAATTATTAAAGTAGAAGGTCTAGGGTCCTAGAAATGTGGTCCTAGGAGTGCAGTGCTGAAACTGCGGTATTGCAGGAACATACTAGTGGACGCAGGGCTGCCTGCGAAGTGGGTGTGTCAGGTAGTAGACGTGTCCTGTAGCACTGTGGTACCCGCAGATAGACCTAGTTGAAATGCGGTGTCTCCCTAGATCAGGTCGTTTTTGGTTAGCGACTAGGGCTGCAACTTGAAGGCCACACTTAAAAACGACATGTGGATACCCTGTCCACGCGCATCTTTAACACCGTCCTAAAGTACACCTTTACCCAGAAAAATGTACCCTTGCGCACGGAGGAGGTGATCACCATGTTGGAAGAAGACCAGCGGTGCTATCTTACTCGACACCCTGGAACAGTAAGGTGGAGACGCTTAACTCCGTGCCCCAGAAGCCCTCTGAGATACGGGACTTCCTGGAAGGTAGAGCACACCTCGGGCGAATGGAAGGTGTTTTTCCAGAATGCACAGAGAGCGTTGGGTAAGCTAGAGGGGGGGGGGGGGGAGTGCTAGCACACCATCCACACGGTTCTGCTCTGGTGACACTGACTCAAGGCTCATTGCAACCCGTCAGCGTTGGGTGACCCTGAGTACATGGTCCACATCCGTGGCCACGCCTCAGAGATGCAACTCAGACCCACAAGAGCGCCACCTTCCTGTGCCCCCACAAAGAAGAGCCACCATGGAAGAACGTATCCAGCACTACAGTCAAGTCAGGGAAATGATGAGCGATGTGACTGCCAGCCCACTGTCAGCGCCACTGAGCCATAGTTCAGCGCCAAGGACAGAGGATATCTATTTTCTCTATTTCCATACATAGTTTTTCTCTTTTATAACCATTTAATGAAAGTGTGTCCCTAGGACGCTAATGGTGTTATTTGTCTCAGATGGTGGGGCAGAGGAACAAGAGACCTAGAGAAAAATTTTGCTGAGTGGGCCAACACAACGGCAGACTACCAGGAAGTGAATGAAGGACATGACCGTAAACTTTTCTCCCAATGACCAGCTTCTTGCCCACTGGGAGAAGCAGCAGCACACGTTCCCAAGGCTCAGAGCACTCGCCAGGAGATGCCTCCGCATTCCTGAACCTGGTGCTGGCTGAAAGCATACTTTCAGTTTCACTGAATGGATAATTGAGCCCAGAAGGAACAGTCTAAACCCAGGAACAGTCCATTTGATCCTGGTCCTTCACAGGGCACTGGAAGTCAAAGTGAGCATTTCAACATAGCCCATAGGAGTTATTCTGTAGCCATTCCTGTTGCCTATTACCTCCAACTACAGGTTGCTGTTGAACATTTGTTTTCTTGTTTGTTTGTTTGAAAATGTGTATTTTTATTTCATTCACCGACATGTTTATAGCACTTATGTTCAATCTGAATATGGAATTATCCTATAAGCTCAATTCTATTAATTTTGATATTGCATAGCATTATAATGCATTTGCAAACCAGCCTCGTGTTTGTAGTGTCTGAAGGGATATAGATGTCACATGGGTTGCAAATATTATCATATAAAGTGTTTGCTTTTATGCTGAACCATAAGTGCCACTGCCTCGTTCTTGTTTTCTGTTCAATATTGTTTTGCCTAAATAAAGAAAGCATATTATCGTATAATTTCAAACATTCACTATGCATTTTGTTGTTCATTCAGCCAAATGCATTACCGATAATAGGCTGCACTCATGTGTCTCAGTATTAGGTGAACCACAGGGGAAAAAAGGACTCAAAAGCAAGACTCGGAGGTAACAGTCTGGATAGTAAGAATGGTCTTTACCAAGAAGCAAGGGTCGGTACACAGGTAATCAGTTGGAGGTCAGGCAAACAATCCGGCAGTGAGTAGACAGACGTAGTGGTTCGGTACACGGGCAATCAGTTGGAGGTCAGGCAAACAAGCCGGTAGGGAGAAGGCAAAGGCGTAGTCGGGAATAACAGGCAGGAATCAAAAACCAGGAGTCGCAAAAAAATCGCTAGGAGTAATGCTGGAACGTTTGACACGGAGGAACAAAGACGAACTGGGACAGAGGAAGGGAAACACACAGACTAAATCCACTAGAAGGGGACTGTTAATGAGGGACAGGTGAAAACCATCAAGGTGAGTGGGAACAATCAGGACCAGGAAACACAAGGACAGAGGGAAGTCTTCAATGAAGGGGGTGGGATGTGACAATGTGCATGCTGAAAAGGTTGTCAACAAGTTAGGCGGTTTCTCTGGTTAACCAATAGCTTCAAACCATGGTTGTCCGCATTTCTCATTCTAATTAAACTAAATTATTGATAAACAAAGCCATTGTAGTTTTAAGCATCCCACACAATGCAGCAATGTGCAAAGGCGTCAACTCGCTCTGCCATCTCAAATAATAATATATTAGCCTACTAGGCATACATTAGCTTCCTTTGTTTCCTCTTCTGAAGAAAAGCAAAAGTGAACAAAACATCAGCCAGGAAGCATAGGAACTGAGAAGTGGTCTGTGGTCACCACCTGCAGAACCACTCCTTTATTGGGGGTGTCTTGCTAATTGCCTATAATTTCCACCTGCTGTCTATTCCATTTTCACAACAGCATGTGAAATTTATTGTCAATCAGTGTTGCTTCCTAAGTGGACAGTTTGATTTCACAGAAGTGTGATTGACTTGGAGTTACATTGTGTTGTTTAAGTGTTCCCTTTATTTTTGTAAGCAGTGTATATTAGCCTACTAGGCATACATTAGCTTCCTTTGTTTCCTCTTTTGAAGAAAAGCCTAGGCTATGGTGTTTTAGCCCGAGACATATCGTAATTGGTGATCGGGGCTGAAGTCGTCTCTGATCATTTTTGCCATCCCCTGTAGAGTCGGAAAGGCAAAGTTAAATATATAGGGCCCGACTCGCATAGTGTGTGAGAGTTGACATGTTTTCAGAAAATGTGCGGATCACCGGACAGAGGAGTCTTCATGTGCGTACCCCCACATGTTCCCAGTCGCCTAGTGTGAGTGAGCCCCACCCGCCGTTACACAAAATGAAGAAGAGTACAGGCTTACACGAAGGTGTCATATGTCACACGTGTTTCCGGTTCAAATCTGCTGTAGCTAGTAGTACCCAGAGCTATTTCTCTGTAAATGGCTCTGGTAGTACCCATAGGTCTACCCATGAGTAGTACAGTAAGGTCTACCCATGAGTAGTACAGTAAGGTCCATGAGTAGTACAGTAAGGTCTACCCATGAGTAGTACAGTAAGGTCTATCCATGAGTAGTACAGTAAGGTCCATGAGTAGTACAGTAAGGTCTACCCATGAGTAGTACAGTAAGGTCTATCCATGAGTAGTACAGTAAGGTCCATGAGTAGTACAGTAAGGTCTACCCATGAGTAATACAGTAAGGTCTATCCATGAGTAGTACAGTAAGGTCCATGAGTAGTACAGTAAGGTCTATCCATGAGTAATACAGTAAGGTCTATCCATGAGTAGTACAGTAAGGTCTACCCATGAGTAGTACAGTAAGGTCTATCCATGAGTAGTACAGTAAGGTCCATGAGTAGTACAGTAAGGTCTACCCATGAGTAATACAGTAAGGTCCATGAGTAGTACAGTAAGGTCTACCCATGAGTAGTACAGTAAGGTCTACCCATGAGTAGTACAGTAAGGTCTACCCATGAGTAGTACAGTAAGGTCCATGAGTAGTACAGTACTGTTGCTTTGGTCTGATTTGTGAGATAACCACACACCCCACTCATTTGTATATGAGTGGGGTGTACATATGATTTGACAGATGTAAAAACAAAAGAGCTAGGAAATAAATGTGGCATTATGAAATGAAAGGCCCGTGAAATAAATAAATATGGAATTATAAAACAAATGTCCCCAAAAAAAAATACTATTAGGAAATAAAAGTCCCCTGAATAAATAAAGGTTTATTTGAAAAGTGTCTCTTTAATAAAAATGAAAACTTCTGGATTTTCAACCTGGACCCTATTTTACCTTCTAATCAGTGAAGACGGGCTGCAATGTAACCCTGAGGGGCCACAGTGCCCAGTCAGTGTATGTCCTCTAAAAGTGCTTGTTTTGGCAAATGAGTTTATTCTAACGTTATGGAAAGGATCCCTACAGAGTAATACAACTTGTTTCAACTTGAAGTTGAGAAGAGAACGATGGGAACACGACTGAGAGCTGGAGAGAGGAGAGTTCTTTGTGTTGGACTACAGAAAGTGTAGCTTAGTGTTATCTAAAATATTCGGATGAAGAAGAGTTGAGATTGTTTTATTATTATTATTATCAAACCTTTATTTGACCAGGCATGTCCCATTGAGATGACAATAGGGACATATACTGCAATAACGAGGTTTCAGAGCGAGACCTCTCCTTGAGCGAGACTTGGATGGACACAATAGCAATCAACCGGATCAAGCGAAAGGTAAAGAAATTGTATTTCTCTGAAGGGAACCTTTCTATAATGATAGAATATAATCTGAGCCTCTCACTGGCAAAAACAAGCACTTTTAGAGGACATACATTGACGGGCGCTATTGCCCAGGGTTTTCCTTTAATAAAAGTGTAAGAAGCATCATCCATGACATGAATAAAAAATAGAAAATAAAACATGATTTTATGGTACGCTGCTGGCTGGAGGCCCTAGAGGTGAGCATCATGATCCACCAGTATCTGAAGCAGTCGGTTTGTGCTCTCTCTAACAGCGCGGCTGGGATCCAGGCCGGAGCGGTAATGCTGGAAAGCGGAGGCGATCGTTGCAGCCGGGCAGATTGACGTCAGATTAATTACGCTGTGTAACCAGTGGCCGCTTGACGGAGGGTTTGTGAGATGGAGTCTGCGACACCTGGTGTCCGCTCTGTCCATGAATCAGCTGATGGGTTACACTGTCTCTGCTGTCTGGTTCCTTCCCAAGCCCCGGCAGCATCGTCATCATCGTGCTCCAACTACATTGGCTGATATCTTTAAAGCTTACAAAAATAAATTAATGTGAAGAAAATCCCAAAACACTTGGTCCATTTACCGCTTCAGCCAAAATGTCGACATAATCAGCCAAACAAACCAGGAGGGCTGGGGGAAAATGGCTGACACCATTTTGTGTGTAAAGCGTGGTGGTATGATATCAAAGGGCCATTATTCCAACCACGTGTCGTGTTGATGAGATTCCAAGCAATTTTGAATGGAGACATTGTGAGTTGTAGCTACAGTTATATGTAGCTATATCTATGCTTCAGAATGACGTCAAGACTAATGTTATTTACTGTGGAAACCAAGGGAACTAAATCCTGAGAGCATGTCTCCCAGGCAGGTTACACTGGAATGCTTTTTACTTTACCTTGTTAAAACTAAAAAATACTGTCTCATTATCAGAAACATCCTGTCGTATTTATTTATATTTTTGGTGGGCACGACACACCAAAGACTTGGCCAAAGTTTGCCACCCTGCCAAGCTGAACTCCTTTCCTGTTCCTCTTGTCTGGATTGTAGTCTTTGAAAATGGAACATACTTGTATTAAAAGAGCCACCATCTCCACAAGTACCTTGAAGAATAGTTCAGTACACAGTTTTTGTATTTTTTAATCCAAGGACACTTTAAGAAGAGAAAGAAAAAAGGCAAGTCTTGCCAGTGAGTAGTTTTGAACACGTCATTACTCTGGACATTGCTTTTTTGAGACCTATTTCACCATAATGACATCTGTTAAAGAGCACTTTCATGGTTGCCACTTAGCTTGTTAAACACAATTGTTTTCAATAAATCACCCTCTCTTGGAGAAACGCACGTGGTCCGATTGAAAACATCAGATTTCCTTTTTCGCTCGAGTTTATTATAGTCCCTCTACCCTCTCTCTTTATTTCCCTCTCTCGTTACACATCTCTTTCTCTCAATATATATATATCTCTCTCTTTAGATATTTATCCTATCTATCCACTCTCTATATCACTCTCTATATATCTCACTCTCACCCTATCTCTCTCTTTCTCTCTCTCCATCTCTCTCAGCCTCTCTCTGTCTTTTGGTTCCTAATGCCAACTTTGTTTCTATTCAGACAAATGTTCTCTTATTTCAACTGCCCTCCTTACTCTCTCTCTCTCTCTCTCTCTCTCTCTCTCTCTCTCTCTCTCTCTCTCTCTCTCTCTCTCTCTCTCTCTCTCTCTGTTAATTTCTCGCTCGCCCCACTCTACTCATTCCCTAATCTGACAGCAGTGGCAGGGTTTGATCAATCAGAGTGCACGTGACGGGCGTGCACGGGAGTGTATGGGAGGTGGGTAATATGGCATCTGGTAGCACCGTGTGGAGAAGTACACTAACAGACTTCTGTAAATTTTCCACCAACACTAGACTTCCACCAACACTAGAATGTGAGTGTGTGAGAGAGAGCATAAGTATGTGAATATATGTGTGTTTCTGTGATGGTGTGTATGTATGTTTTTGTGTGTGTGTGTGTGTGTGTGTGTGCGGGGGCCGGGGGGGGGGGGGGGGGGGGGGGGGGGGGGTTAGAGCATGTGTGTGAGTATGTGTGTGTGTGTGTCTCCACCTCTCCATATGTTTTACATTTGTGAGTTTCTGTGTAGGAGGAATATATACTGTATGATAGTTTGAGCGTGTGTGTGTTCGTGTGTGTTTGTGTAGTTCTACACTCTTCACTCTGTAGGGGGTCAAAGGTCAACGAATCACACTTCACTCCCATCCACTATAGATCTGCCTACACATAGCAGCAGCTCACCGGCAACCGATCCACTCCAACAGAACACTTAAGAGTTATCTGATCCAGCCATTACCCATGATTCATAGTGTGCTTCACGACCACAGAGGAAAGATTTGACGTTCATCACCTGGACCACTGGATTTCACCATACAGGTGTCTGCTGCTATATGTACAGTGATGGGAAACCATCCTTTTTTTCCTCAACATTATTTGAACCTCTTGGGGTTTAAAGGATGACCCTTTCAAAACCTTTGCAGTGTGAAATGTAAACTGTATGTTAATGTGTCCCACACGGCAGGCTATCTTTTGTTGGAACACTCATCAGACAGGCCCAAATAAATGTTTCAGACCCCACCCATGTCCTCCACCCTGAGCACCAGCTTCCTCCCTCAGGCAGACGCTTCAGAGTCCCCTCACTGCAGGCTCAACCACTTTAACTACTCCTTTGTCCCCCTGTCCATCAAAGCACTGAATGGCATGCTAGCCAGAAGCTAATCCCTGTAACGCTGCTTTTAATTTAAACTGTTTTGATTATTTTTAATGTAAACGTTTTCCAGGACAAACAAGGAAAATGACAACATTTTTATCCACAACACGCCTTGAAAACATAAATTACAATGACACACATTAGGACAGGGAAAGGAGGACGCATGCTTGTGATGTATGTAACGGTATGTTTGTTATAGCAGTCCCAATAAAACTGTTGACATGCACACTGTATGATGACTCCATGTTGATGAGGCTGCTTTACACTTAACTTAATGATGCACACATTCTTTACATGATGATGAGGCTGCTTTACCCTTAACTTAATGATGCACACATTCTTTCCATGATGATGAGGCTGCTTTACACTTAACTTAATGATGCACACATTCTTTACATGTTGATGAGGCTGCTTTACACTTAACTTAATGATGCACACATTCTTTACATGTTGATGAGGCTGCTTTACACTTAACTTAATGATGCACACATTCTTTACATGTTGATGAGGCTGCTTTACCCTTAACGTAATGATGCACACATTCTTTACATGTTGATGAGGCTGCTTTACACTTAACTTAATGATGCACACATTCTTTACATGTTGATGAGGCTGCTTTACCCTTAACGTAATGATGCACACATTCTTTACATGTTGATGAGGCTGCTTTACACTTAACTTAATGATGCACACATTCTTTCCATGATGATGAGGCTGCTTTACCCTTAACGTAATGATGCACACATTCTTTACATGATGATGATGACTACAGGTGTGTTTGACGGTGGGCAGTGTGCAGTTTGTTGGCTGATAGCATTCTGTGCGTACACTGTAGGTACTGTCTGTGTGCATATTTATGTACTGTATGTATGCAATATGTTATTTGTATTTTAACAGCAGATACTTTCCTTTTGGACAATAAAGTATATCTTATCTTATACTACATAGTTGGGGGGTCCAATCCCATTTTTTTTAGGGGCTTGTGCCCCCGCAGGCATGAACTGTAGACACGGCCCTGCATCCACCCATGGCTCAATCAACACAAGGATTCATTTTTCTATTTAAATCAATTTGGTCTGTGGGGAACGTAGCCCGCGTGTGGGGAACGTAGCCCGCGTGTGGGGAACGTAGCCCGCGTGTGGGGAACGTAGCGTGTGTGTGGGGAACGTAGCCCGCGTGTGGGGAACGTAGCCTGCGTGTGGGGAACGTAGCGTGTGGGGAACGTAGCGTGTGGGGAACGTAGCCCCCTTGTGGGGAACGTAGCCCGCGTGTGGGGAACGTAGCCCGCGTGTGGGGAAAGTAGCGTGTGGGGAACGTAGCGTGTGGGGAACGTAGCCCGCGTGTGGGGAACGTAGCGTGTGGGGAACGTAGCGTGTGGGGAACGTAGCGTGTGGGGAATGTAGCCCGCGTGTGGGGAACGTAGCCCGCGTGTGGGGAACGTAGCGTGTGGGGAACGTAGCGTGTGGGGAACGTAGCCCGCGTGTGGGGAACGTAGCGTGTGGGGAACGTAGCGTGTGGGGAACGTAGCGTGTGGGGAATGTAGCCCGCGTGTGGGGAACGTAGCCCGCGTGTGGGGAACGTAGCGTGTGGGGAACGTAGCCCGCGTGTGGGGAACGTAGCGTGTGGGGAACGTAGCCCGCGTGTGGGGAACGTAGCGTGTGGGGAACGTAGCCCGCGTGTGGGGAACGTAGCCCGCGTGTGGGGAACGTAGCCCGCGTGTGGGGAACGTAGCGTGTGGGGAACGTAGCCCATATGTGTGGGGAACGTAGCCCATGTGTGGGGAACGTAGCGTGTGGGGAACGTAGCGTGTGGGGAACGTAGCCCGCGGGTGGGGAACGTAGCGTGTGGGGAACGTAGCCCGTGTGGGGAACGTAGCCCGCGTGTGGGGAACGTAGCCCGCGTGTGGGGAACGTAGCGTGTGGGGAACGTAGCGTGTGGGGAACGTAGCGTGTGGGGAACGTAGCCCCCTTGTGGGGAACGTAGCCCCGCGTGTGGGGAACGTAGCGTGTGGGGAACGTAGCGTGTGGGGAACGTAGCCCGCGGGTGGGGAACATAGCGTGTGGGGAACGTAGCGTGTGGGGAACGTAGCGTGTGGGGAACGTAGCCCCCTTGTGGGGAACGTAGCCCGCGTGTGGGGAACGTAGCGTGTGGGGAACATAGCGTGTGGGGAACGTAGCCCGCGGGTGGGGAACATAGCGTGTGGGGAACGTAGCGTGTGGGGAACGTAGCCCGCGTGTGGGGAACGTAGCGTGTGGGGAACGTAGCGTGTGGGGAACGTAGCGTGTGGGGAACGTAGCGTGTGGGGAATGTAGCCCGCGTGTGGGGAACGTAGCCCGCGTGTGGGGAACGTAGCGTGTGGGGAACGTAGCCCGCGTGTGGGGAACGTAGCCCATGTGTGGGGAACGTAGCCCGCTTGTGGGGAACGTAGCCCATGTGTGGGGAACGTAGCCCCCGTGTGGGGAACGTAGCCCGCGTGTGGGGAACGTAGCGTGTGGGGAACGTAGCCCGCGTGTGGGGAACGTAGCGTGTGGGGAACGTAGCGTGTGGGGAACGTAGCCCGTGTGTGTGGAACGTAGCGTGTGGGGAACGTAGCCCGTGTGTGTGGAACGTAGCGTGTGGGGAACGTAGCCCGTGTGTGTGGAACGTAGCGTGTGGGGAACGTAGCCCGCGTGTGGGGAACGTAGCCCGCGTGTGGGGAACGTAGCCCGCGTGTGGGGAACGTAGCGTGTGGGGAACGTAGCCCGCGTGTGGGGAACGTAGCGTGTGGGGAACGTAGCCCGCGTGTGGGGAACGTAGCCCGTGTGTGTGGAACGTAGCGTGTGGGGAACGTAGCGTGTGGGGAACGTAGCCCGCGTGTGGGGAACGTAGCCCATGTGTGGGGAACGTAGCCCGCGTGTGGGAAACGTAGCGTGTTGGGAACGTAGCGTGTGGGGAACGTAGCCCGCGTGTGGGGAACGTAGCGTGTGGGGAACGTAGCCCGCGTGTGGGGAACTTAGCGTGTGGGGAACGTAGCGTGTGGGGAACGTAGCGTGTGGGGAACGTAGCCCGCGTGTGGGGAACGTAGCCCGCGTGTGGGGAACGTAGCGTGTGGGGAACGTAGCCCGCGTGTGGGGAACGTAGCGTGTGGGGAACGTAGCCCGCGTGTGGGGAACGTAGCCCGCGTGTGGGGAACGTAGCCCGCGTGTGGGGAACGTAGCGTGTGGGGAACGTAGCCCATATGTGTGGGGAACGTAGCCCATGTGTGGGGAACGTAGCGTGTGGGGAACGTAGCGTGTGGGGAACGTAGCCCATGTGTGGGGAACGTAGCCCGCGTGTGGGGAACGTAGCCCGCGTGTGGGGAACGTAGCGTGTGGGGAACGTAGCGTGTGGGGAACGTAGCGTGTGGGGAACGTAGCCCCCTTGTGGGGAACGTAGCCCGCGTGTGGGGAACGTAGCGTGTGGGGAACGTAGCGTGTGGGGAACGTAGCCCGCGGGTGGGGAACATAGCGTGTGGGGAACGTAGCGTGTGGGGAACGTAGCGTGTGGGGAACGTAGCGTGTGGGGAACGTATCCCCCTTGTGGGGAACGTAGCCCGCGTGTGGGGAACGTAGCCCATGTGTGGGGAACGTAGCCCCCGTGTGGGGAACGTAGCCCGCGTGTGGGGAACGTAGCGTGTGGGGAACGTAGCCCGCGTGTGGGGAACGTAGCGTGTGGGGAACATAGCGTGTGGGGAACGTAGCCCGCGGGTGGGGAACATAGCGTGTGGGGAACGTAGCGTGTGGGGAACGTAGCCCGCGTGTGTGGAACGTAGCGTGTGGGGAACGTAGCGTGTGGGGAACGTAGCGTGTGGGGAACGTAGCGTGTGGGGAATGTAGCCCGCGTGTGGGGAACGTAGCCCGCGTGTGGGGAACGTAGCGTGTGGGGAACGTAGCCCGCGTGTGGGGAACGTAGCCCATGTGTGGGGAACGTAGCCCGCTTGTGGGGAACGTAGCCCATGTGTGGGGAACGTAGCCCCCGTGTGGGGAACGTAGCCCGCGTGTGGGGAACGTAGCGTGTGGGGAACGTAGCCCGCGTGTGGGGAACGTAGCGTGTGTGTGGGGAACGTAGCCCGCGTGTGTGGAACGTAGCGTGTGGGGAACGTAGCCCGTGTGTGTGGAACGTAGCGTGTGGGGAACGTAGCCCGTGTGTGTGGAACGTAGCGTGTGGGGAACGTAGCCCGCGTGTGGGGAACGTAGCCCGCGTGTGGGGAACGTAGCCCGCGTGTGGGGAACGTAGCCCGCGTGTGGGGAACGTAGCCCGTGTGTGTGGAACGTAGCGTGTGGGGAACGTAGCGTGTGGGGAACGTAGCGTGTGGGGAACGTAGCGTGTGGGGAACGTAGCCCGCGTGTGGGGAACGTAGCCCATGTGTGGGGAACGTAGCCCGCGTGTGGGAAACGTAGCGTGTTGGGAACGTAGCGTGTGGGGAACGTAGCCCGCGTGTGGGGAACGTAGCGTGTGGGGAACGTAGCCCGCGTGTGGGGAACTTAGCGTGTGGGGAACGTAGCGTGTGGGGAACGTAGCGTGTGGGGAACGTAGCCCGCGTGTGGGGAACGTAGCGTGTGGGGAACGTAGCCCGTGTGGGGAACGTAGCCCGCGTGTGGGGAACGTAGCGTGTGGGGAACGTAGCGTGTGGGGAACGTAGCGTGTGGGGAACGTAGCCCGCGTGTGGGGAACGTAGCCCATGTGTGGGGAACGTAGCCCGCGTGTGGGAAACGTAGCGTGTTGGGAACGTAGCGTGTGGGGAACGTAGCCCGCGTGTGGGGAACGTAGCGTGTGGGGAACGTAGCCCGTGTGTGGGGAACTTAGCGTGTGGGGAACGTAGCCCGCGTGTGGGGAACGTAGCGTGTGGGGAACGTAGCCCATATGTGTGGGGAACTTAGCGTGTGGGGAACGTAGCCCGCGTGTGGGGAACGTAGCGTGTGGGGAACGTAGCCCATATGTATGGGGAACGTAGCGTGTGGGGAACGTAGCCCGCGTGTGGGGAACGTAGCCCGCGTGTGGGGAACGTAGCGTGTGGGGAACGTAGTGTGTGGGGAACGTAGCGTGTGGGGAACGTAGCCCGCGTGTGGGGAACGTAGCCCGCGTGTGGGGAACGTAGCGTGTGGGGAACGTAGCCCGCGTGTGGGGAACGTAGCCCGCGTGTGGGGAACGTAGCCCGCGTGTGGGGAACGTAGCGTGTGGGGAACGTAGCGTGTGGGGAACGTAGCGTGTGGGGAACGTAGCCCGTGTGTGGGGAACGTAGCGTGTGGGGAACTTAGCGTGTGGGGAACGTAGCCTGCGTGTGGGGAACGTAGCCCGCGTGTGGGGAACGTAGCGTGTGGGGAACGTAGCCCGTGTGTGGGGAACGTAGCGTGTGGGGAACGTAGCGTGTGGGGAACGTAGCCCGCGTGTGGGGAACGTAGCCCATATGTGTGGGGAACGTAGCCCGCGTGTGGGGAACGTAGCCCGCGTGTGGGGAACGTAGCCCGCGTGTGGGGAACGTAGCGTGTGGGGAACGTAGCCCGTGTGGGGTGGGGAACGTAGCGTGTGGGGAACGTAGCCCGCGTGTGGGGAACGTAGCCCGCGTGTGGGGAACGTAGCCCGCGTGTGGGGAAAGTAGCGTGTGGGGAACGTAGCGTGTGGGGAACATAGCGTGTGGGGAACGTAGCCCGCGGGTGGGGAACGTAGCCCGCGTGTGGGGGAACATAGCGTGTGGGGAACGTAGCGTGTGGGGAACGTAGCCCGCGTGTGGGGAACGTAGCGTGTGGGGAACGTAGCGTGTGGGGAACGTAGCGTGTGGGGAATGTAGCCCGCGTGTGGGGAACGTAGCCCGCGTGTGGGGAACGTAGCGTGTGGGGAACGTAGCCCGCGTGTGGGGAACGTAGCGTGTGGGGAACGTAGCCCGCGTGTGGGGAACGTAGCGTGTGGGGAACGTAGCCCGCGTGTGGGGAACGTAGCCCGCGTGTGGGGAACGTAGCCCGCGTGTGGGGAACGTAGCGTGTGGGGAACGTAGCCCATATGTGTGGGGAACGTAGCCCATGTGTGGGGAACGTAGCGTGTGGGGAACGTAGCGTGTGGGGAACGTAGCCCGCGGGTGGGGAACGTAGCGTGTGGGGAACGTAGCCCGTGTGGGGAACGTAGCCCGCGTGTGGGGAACGTAGCCCGCGTGTGGGGAACGTAGCCCATGTGTGGGGAACGTAGCCCGCGTGTGGGGAACGTAGCGTGTGGGGAACGTAGCGTGTGGGGAACGTAGCGTGTGGGGAACGTAGCCCCCTTGTGGGGAACGTAGCCCGCGTGTGGGGAACGTAGCGTGTGGGGAACGTAGCGTGTGGGGAACGTAGCCCGCGGGTGGGGAACATAGCGTGTGGGGAACGTAGCGTGTGGGGAACGTAGCCCGCGTGTGGGGAACGTAGCGTGTGGGGAACGTAGCGTGTGGGGAACGTAGCGTGTGGGGAACGTAGCCTGCGTGTGGGGAACGTAGCGTGTGGGGAACGTAGCGTGTGGGGAACGTAGCCCCCTTGTGGGGAACGTAGCCCGCGTGTGGGGAACGTAGCGTGTGGGGAACATAGCGTGTGGGGAACGTAGCCCGCGGGTGGGGAACATAGCGTGTGGGGAACGTAGCGTGTGGGGAATGTAGCCCGCGTGTGGGGAACGTAGCCCGCGTGTGGGGAACGTAGCGTGTGGGGAACGTAGCCCGCGTGTGGGGAACGTAGCCCATGTGTGGGGAACGTAGCCCGCTTGTGGGGAACGTAGCCCATGTGTGGGGAACGTAGCCCCCGTGTGGGGAACGTAGCCCGCGTGTGGGGAACGTAGCGTGTGGGGAACGTAGCCCGCGTGTGGGGAACGTAGCGTGTGGGGAACGTAGCACGTGGGGAACGTAGCCCGTGTGTGTGGAACGTAGCGTGTGGGGAACGTAGCCCGTGTGTGTGGAACGTAGCGTGTGGGGAACGTAGCCCGTGTGTGTGGAACGTAGCGTGTGGGGAACGTAGCCCGTGTGTGTGGAACGTAGCGTGTGGGGAACGTAGCCCGCGTGTGGGGAACGTAGCCCGCGTGTGGGGAACGTAGCCCGCGTGTGGGGAACGTAGCCCGTGTGTGTGGAACGTAGCGTGTGGGGAACGTAGCGTGTGGGGAACGTAGCGTGTGGGGAACGTAGCCCGCGTGTGGGGAACGTAGCCCATGTGTGGGGAACGTAGCCCGCGTGTGGGAAACGTAGCGTGTTGGGAACGTAGCGTGTGGGGAACGTAGCCCGCGTGTGGGGAACGTAGCGTGTGGGGAACGTAGCCCGCGTGTGGGGAACTTAGCGTGTGGGGAACGTAGCGTGTGGGGAACGTAGCCCGCGTGTGGGGAACGTAGCGTGTGGGGAACGTAGCCCGTGTGGGGAACGTAGCCCGCGTGTGGGGAACGTAGCGTGTGGGGAACGTAGCCCGTGTGGGGAACGTAGCCCGCGTGTGGGGAACGTAGCGTGTGGGGAACGTAGCGTGTGGGGAACGTAGCGTGTGGGGAACGTAGCCCGCGTGTGGGGAACGTAGCCCATGTGTGGGGAACGTAGCCCGCGTGTGGGAAACGTAGCGTGT
>JACYXH010000658.1:1694341-1696841 GCA_026745465.1 Lota lota
AACAGCAACAGCAAGCAAGCAAACAAACAAACCCTTTGCCCCCAGCGTGTTAGTATTTTTGCCCATTAATAAAAGATATTGCAGAATTGTAGAGCAGAGTGTAGCAGTGAGTACACACCACCATACACACCAGCTGTAATGGATCCTCTATCAGCCACACTACTCTGGCTCTGTGCTCCAGCTGGGAATTCAGAGCCAGAGTCACTGCTTTCTCATAGCCAGACCCTGTCCACAGCCATGGCTGGGGCAGTATTGCTCACAAAACAACACTGTTTTCACTGGCATCCAATGTGGTGGTGGTAGCGGGGCTCTCTGGAATGGAAGGGTCATACGTGTGTGTGTGAGTTTGTGTGAAATGGGGGGTTGGGGGGGTAGGGGATGGTTGTGTGTGTGTGGGTGTGTGGGTGAAATGAGGGGTTGGGGGGGGGGGGGGGGGTAGGGGATGGTTGTGTGTGTGTGGGTGTGTGTGGGTGAAATGAGGGGTTGGGGGGGTAGGGGATGGTTGTGTGTGTGTGGGTGAGTTTGTGTGAAATGGGGGGTTGGGGGGGGGGGGGGGGTAGGGGATGGTTGTGTGTGTGTGTGTGAGTTTGTGTGAAATGGGGGGTTGGGGGGGTAGGGGATGGTTGTGTGTGTGTGGGTGTGTGGGTGAAATGAGGGGTTGGGGGGGTAGGGGATGGTTGTGTGTGTGTGGGTGTGTATGTGAAATGGGGGGTTGGGGGGGGGGGTAGGGGATAGTTGTGTGTGTGGGTGGGTGTGTGTGTGTAATGAACAACACTGTTGGATTTGTGGTGCTCTTTAAAGTCTTACTCTCATTCTTACTTGGTTTTCCTAAAAATCCACCACTTGCTGTTTGATATTATTTCAAATGTAAACAGATGTTTCAACGTCCTGTTTGGCTGTGCTGCATTGTGATAGTATTGATGGTGTTAATTGGCCATTAAAGAATGAACAATCACACGACAAATCACAAGTATTTAACTTAAATCACAATTACATTATTAAATACATAACCAACAAAAAAACATGCTCATCAAAAGTAATGTAAGGCTGTTTGTCTTCATTATTCATGATTAAAAAAATACAGTTCTGCCAATCAGGTCGTCAGAAAATAAAGAACAATAAAGTGCGTGGAGCAGAATATTTGACGTTTTCGTTACAGTCTATTTCTGTTTGTTCGCAAACATCCTACCCAGATTTCCACGCATCTCATTTGTCATGTCGTTGTAATGGTGTGATGCAGTGGTGGTACGATCCCCATAGAATGAAACAGACAACATGGGTGATTGATAATGCAACAATGCTCCATAGTGTAAACATAGATTGAGTTATTTTTAGAACTAGTGTTCATTAAATGTATAAGCCTCTCTGTTTAATTGGAAATGATGCATGATTATATGCAGAATTACATCAGCTTGAGTCAGTGATTAATGCATGTTTTTGGCATCTCACATAATTTATGGTCTTATGTTGCTATTTTATCCCTGTTTTTTTTTTTTTTTATTTTAATGAATGCCATGTGGAATAAATAATTGGCAATCAATGTTGGCAAACCATTTCAAGATAAATTATAATGGCAAACTATCACAACAATAAAAGAACGAGAACACAGAATCCTCTGATAGTCATAAAACGGATGTTATGTCATATTTCAGCTTAACTCAATCATGTGAAAGTGGAAAGCCATTGCCAGGATATATTGACAAGATTATTTTTAACAGACAGAATGACATGACATGAACAGTACATGCACAGTACAGCTCTCTCTTTGTTGGGATTTATTTAATTATTTCAGATTCTGTAAAAATTAAATAGGAGGATTATATATATATATATATATATATATATATATATATATATATATGGAGCAAAGATTAGTCCTGAATGTATTCTTTAATTAAACCCTGGTATAATTTCAGTGTTACTCTTTAAGTCTGTTGTGATGAACACAACTCACTCAACGATGTCATTTTGTTTTTTCTAGAACTAATACTGCTACTGTATGTTTAAAAGAAAAAAACACGTGAGATGCATTTGTGGCTCAATTGCAAGAGTGCAGTGTGTGTGTGTGTGAGTCCATTTGTGAAATATGCTGAAATGTGTATGTCCAATGAACATGGGTTTCATTCATAAGTTATGCCAACCAAGGAAGCAAAACTGAAATTGAAATTGAAACTGGAACAGAAACAGGTTTTTGTGATGGGATCACATGAAGGAGATAGATGGTGGAGAGAGAGGGAGAGAGAGAGAGAGAGAGAGAGAGAGAGAGAGAGAGAGAGAGAGAGAGAGAGAGAGAGAGAGAGAGGAGAGAGAGAGAGAGAGAGAGAGAGAGAGAGAGAGAGAGGGAGAGAGAGAGGAGAGAGAGAGAGAGAGAGAGAGAGACAAACACATTCACACACACACACACACACACATTCACACACACACACACACACACACATTCACACACACACACACACACACACACACACACACACACACATTCACACACACACACACACAC
>JACYXH010000658.1:1701841-1721841 GCA_026745465.1 Lota lota
TTCCAAGCAGTAAGCCAACAGGGTTCACTATTGGTTAATAAGACACACATTTGCAATGCCCAGTTTACAGCAAACTTGATAAAAATGGTACATGTGCACAGTACAAAGTTTCCCAACCAGAGAAGTAATTCAGCAACATGACCAAAATGACCTGTACAACAAGTCAACCCTAGCCTTCTTGTCATCCAGAAATGATACGTTGATGCCAGACATCATTGAGTTCCCTGAAGCAGTGTTTAAATGCCTCATGCTTCCAAATGCCCATTGGCTCTTTATCCCGTCCCTATTACCTGCCTGTCACAATCTGCTTGGTCACTTACATCATCCGTCAATGAAAAGCAACAGAGGAAGCACGTGTTACTGGATAGCAGGCACATGTTCATTCAGTCATCTGGGTTGTGTGTGTGTGTGTGTGTGTGTGTGTGTGTGTGTGTGTGTGTGTGTGTGTGTGTGTGGAATCGCATTGATTCACGGTTGTACACATGCACGCAGTTGAGTGCGTGAGAGTGTGTGGGTCTTCTAAACGGGTGAGCACGGGTGAGCACACGAACATGTGTCCCAAGATAATATACCACCAGACTCACACAGAAACACACATTAACACACACACAAACACACACACGCCATTCTGTTAACCTGTCAAACCCTGCAGGATCTTTGGGGGTTGACGTGTAAGTGCACATACATCTCTCCTTGTCATGGAACCTATGTAGCATGAGTACATCTGGCAGACCTATTGCCTTGACAACAGCAGCTGTGTATCACTAACCACTCATGTCGCGTGTGCATGACTCAGTGGATCACTTGTGCCACACCGCTGTAATGGAAATATTAACATCATGTGTTCTGTTATTCATTTAGTAGTAAATGCATTAAAAAGTAAGTAGCTTTGGACTCATAACAGCATGTGTTTGTAAAATGCTTGTGTCCAAGAATGGCTAAAAGGATGTGAATTAAATAATGTATTTACAGCAGAAAGCAACATGGCTAGTATCCTTACATCCTGTCAGTAACCATCAACTGGTGACCAGATGATAGACAGTGAACATATAGTGAATGATTACTACCTGTGACTACCACCTGTGTCATAGGTGTGTCAGCAAGTGACACAACAATCTGTTCTCTTTGTTTGAGAATATCCACAACAACACTCATGAATCAATGCTCTAGTACCGCACAAAAAATAAATCTCTCCGATGTTGTCTCGAAAGGCAGTTACTGTGGCAAACGTCATACATAAGACGCACAAGACAATCACGTGCAAGAGCCAAAGCACAGACACTGCATGCATTACAGGTTGTCTACCTCTCTAGGCTGCACCTGTGTGATGGGTCATGTTGCAGTTGGTCGATGTAGTGATGCAAATAGACATAATAGAGAGAGGGTAAGAGTAAACTGAAAGCATTCAAGACAACCGTTACCCATTGGGCTCTTACACCGTGTGTGTGTGTGTGTGTGTGTGTGTGTTGTTTTGTGTGTGTGTGTTCAAAGAAATGATTAAAATAAAAGTATACATTTAAAATGAATAAAATACATTTCAGACCATCTCAATGTATAATCTGGCATCTGGAAGAAAGAAAAAGCATGCATTAGCCTACTTAGAAGATGTGTTACTTAGTACTAACAAGCTGAAATTACAAGCTGAACAGCAAAGTGACCTTTGGTCCTTTCATGTATTTTGGGATTGGTTATGCTGTTGCTTCGGTAATAAAAAAAGATCCTTTAGGTGAGTGACGGCAAAGATAATGAGAAATTCCCTTGTCTCATTCGAACCTTGAACATTTGCTGCTCATGTTGCATAAGAAATAAAAAAAGATATAACCCACTACCTAACATCTGTATACTGTGAACTAGGATGTCCACCTTATCTGTGTTCTGTAAACCACTCCCCAGGTTAAATGTAGTTGTGGTAGGGCAGGATAGTGTACAGTACATGCTGTTCAGCTCTGAACCTGAAGGTCCTGAGTTCGATCCCTGTTAAGACCCAGTAGCTTATATGAAGGCACCCCTGGAGCTACCTTACCCCTATCTGCTCTTAAACCGAATTCCTTTTGGAATATTATGATGAAATGTGGGGCAGAAAAAATAAAGTCTCTCTCTCTTTAGTCCGCTAAACGAGTTAGGTTACTAGTCTGGTTGCTCAGAATGTGTTTTCCTAAAGTGCAAACGGCTGTACTTTATTATTGTTTTTCAGAAAATAACGGAAACATTTCCATCATGGAGTAACTGGTCTTATAAGCACCCTCAGCCCCACCCTCACCCCACCCTCACCCTCAGCCTCACCTCCCTCAGCCACGCCCCAGCCCCACCCTCACCCTCAGCCTCACCTCACCCTCAGCCACGCCCCAGACTCACCTCACCCTCAGCCATGCCCAAGCCCCACCCTCACCTTTACCCCAGCCTCACCCCACCCTCAACCCCACCCTCACCCTCACCCCAGCCTCACCCCACCCTCAGCCCCAGCCTCACCCCACCCTCAGCCACGCCCTCACCCCACCCTCACCCTCCCTCACCCCAGCCTCACCCCACCCTCAGCCCCAGCCTCACCTGGACATCTCCATGGTGTCCTTGGTGAGATAGACGATCCAGTAGACCAGGTTGAAGGCGCCGAACGACAGCGGGAAGAGGATGCGCGAGTACTTGTCGATGATGCTGGTGCCCGTGAGCACGCTGTTGGAGGGCACGGCCGACCCCTGCTGCAGGAAGGCCTGGGCGTTGACCGGCGGGTTGGGGTAGGTCTTGGCCGGCCGCTCGAACGGAAGCGTCGAGTTCATCCTCTTCTTCAGCACGCTGCTGGAGTCCATCTTCAGGGGGAGGGGGGAGGGGGGGAGGGAGGGAGGCGGAGAGAAAACGGTAGGGAGAGATAAGAGAGAGAGATGAGAGAGAGAGAGAGAGAGAGCGAGAGAGAGAGAGAGAGAGAGAGAGAGAGAGAGAGAGAGAGCGAGAGAGAGAAAGAGAGAGAGAGAGAGAGAGAGAGAGAGAGAGAGAGAGAGAGAGAGAGAGAGAGAGAGAGAGAGAGCGGCTGAGCTGAGAACGTACGCGGATTTGGAAATCCACAAAATATTATTCTTCTAACAATAAATGTCAATTCTCAATTGTTTTTGTTATGATGGCAAGTATATTGATCGATTTTTTTTGCATTAATGTTACGTCAATCAAGTCGATTTTTTTATTATGAAACCATATAAGATATGGTTATTTTTTACGATTTCAGTTCAGTTGGTCAACTTACGGTCAATCGTATATTATTGTTTTTATAAAATGAAGTATATCATTGATGTTAAAAAAGTATAGGTTGCATAACTGTTGCATAACAAGAAACAAGAATTATAAAATCAAGTATATTGTTGTTATTCACAATGAAATATTAATCATAAATTGATGGTGTTCTTTTAAAACGAGCCACGACTTTGATTCTTGTTAAAGGAATGTGTTGGTGAAACTGGTCACCAGCCATTGCTGTTCATACAAGGACGCCCCATTGATCCGAGGATGCAAACTTGAATGTCTAATTTAAACTGAAGAAAGTTGCACAACCATTTGTTCTATTAGACTAAAGTGGGTTCTAGTTTGAGAAACCACTGAAGCCATTAAACAGTAGCGTAAATAGACTACAATCTGTAAAGTCGTTTTATCATGTTGTGTTCAGCTAGTGTTTGAGTGTTCTTAAACACCAGTCTAAAATTAGAAAGTATGAGCCATCCTTTTATCCAAGAAAGTATGAGCCATCTGTGAATCATCCAACAATTTGAAGAGCCACACAACTTTTAACAACACAAATATATCTCGATTTGTCTTGCTGAATACTGTTTTGTAGTGCTACGGTATTAAACTTGAAAGAAACACCACAAGAGAAAAAGAAAGAGCGAGAGGAAATAGAGACATAAATTACGGGGAAAGAATGCAACAAAGAATATTGTAGTTTTCTTTTGCAGAATAGAACAGAGGCAGACCAAATATTTCATATTATACTGCAAAACTATCATTATCTCATCACAGCATTACAGTAACATTATTAGAATGGGAAGATGAATGCCATTTGGTCATATATAATGTAACATAATCACTGAGTAAACCCAAGCCCTCTAATAAAGCTCCCAGTTTAAATACAGTGTTTCCATCTCAAGTGAGAAACTGAAAGCGTACTTAGCTCACAGGCTAAGCTGAGTAATGGTTGGAGATTTATAGTTTAAAGGATTTGCACTGGAAACAAAACTTACAAAAAGTATAATGAAGAGATGGAGGAGAAACATTGACAACATAGCGAGTGAGAGAGAGAGAGAGAGAGAGAGAGAGAGAGAGAGAGAGAGAGAGAAAACATGTATTAATGTGTTCATTTATTTATTTATATACTCATTTCTTTGCCGCATTATTCTACCCTAGCTGGTTGGCCGACATCCAGTACCAGTAAAAAAGAAGAAGGAAGAAAAAGGGTTTTGGCTACAAATATATCCACCGCCAACTGTCGTGTTGGGACACTTGTGAGAAAATTACCACAGAGAGTGTGTATGTGGCGCGCCCGGTGGACCGAGGATGCACATGTGTGTGTGTGTGTGTCCGTGCATGTCTTTGTGTGTATATGCACGTGTTTGTGTGTGTGTAGGTGCATGTGTGTGTGTTTGTGTGTGTACGCGCATGCGAGTGCACATGCGTGTGTCTGTGTGCGTGTGTCTGTGTGTGTGTGTGTTTGTGTGTGTGTGTGAGTGTACGTGCACATA
The DNA here is from genome assembly GCA_026745465.1 of Lota lota. Classification (NCBI taxonomy): domain Eukaryota; kingdom Metazoa; phylum Chordata; class Actinopteri; order Gadiformes; family Lotidae; genus Lota; species Lota lota. The sequence goes on from JACYXH010000658.1 coordinate 1,706,560, forward strand.
CAGGCGTGCATGTCTGTGTGTCTATGTATGTGTGTGTGTCTATGTATGTGTGTGTGTGTGTATGTGTGTGTGTGTGTGTATGTGTGTGTGTGTGTGTGTGTGTGTGTGTGTGTGTGAGTGTACATGCACATACAGCGTGCATGTCTGTGTGTCTATGTGTGTGTGTGTATGTGTGTGTGTGTGTGTATGTGTGTGTGTGTGTGTGTGTGTGTGTGTGTGTGTGCGTGCGTGTGTAGCTGCTGTGATACGCTATTTTTGTTAATGACAACAAGCACGGTTGGCTTCTTCTCGGTCAAATCCCGCGGGGATCATTCTCCCCTTCACATTATCCTCTGCTCTAGATTCCACCAGACCCACTTCCACGGCAACGGGACAATCGGCTGACTGATGGATTCTATGAGGACCGATCCTTGTGTGTGTGTGTGTGTGTATGTATGCGAATGCATGTGCGTGTGTGTCCATGCCTGTGTGTTTGTGTATGTTTTTGTGTGTGTGCGTATATGAGTGTGTGTGTGTGTATGTGTGCATTTTGTGTGTGTGTGTGTATGTATGTGCATGCGTGTGTGTGTTTGTGTACATTTGTGTGTGTGTGTGTGTGTTTGTGTGTGTGTGCATGCGTGCGTGTGTTTGTGTACGTTTTTGTGTGTGTGTGTGTGTGTGCGTGTGCTTGTGTGTGTGTCTGCATGTGTTTGTGGCTACAGTATGTGTCCTGTGTTTTCTGTGCACTGATGAAGCACGGAGGCGTTCATGTCGCACCTTTAGCACATTTATAAATGTGGGGGACGTGGGGACGACGACCTTAGATCGTTGAAGGATTAGCGGTGACTGCGATCGCTGTTTAAGGCTAGCAGGGTTATCAAGTTGGAGGGAATGAAAACGATAGGGGATGATGACGGTGCTATATGGAGGAACTCCCTTCATGTTATCGGATCACTTCCTTCCCCCCCCCCCACGCCAGTTTACCATCCATCACTGGTGCCATGGGGAGCCGGATGGAGCCGGCTGTTGGCTGTGAAGACGGCAATGCAATTACCCACCATATACAAAACACAGGGAAATATGTCCCCCTCTTGAGTCTCACGTTAAACAGGGTCAACTATATTACTGGCATTAATTGATAGCATGACGGCGTACAACTAAACATAGAACAAAATAATAACAATAATCGGAAAATGGAAAATAACAATATCTACCATGTCGTCACACGAGTCTGCATCATACGCACTGGCACCTTTGAGCTGAAAGATCACGCCTTTAGTTCTCTGCCGACGTATATCTTTTTTAACATGTTGTGTGTGGTGCGACTACACCTATCACACAGCAGGAAACTGCAAGTGTTCACGCAGATGGTGGTTCAAGTCAGGGCATGTAACTGCTGGTACCAGAAGCCATGGAACAATGATAGATTGTTTTCAATTAAATTTCCCTCTGAATGACAACTGGCTTTACTGCCATGAAATGATGATGTGAAAACAAATGATATTTGTCTGCAAATCTCCACACGTAACTAAATTATTAACAACAAAGCAATTGCAGTTTTCAGCAGCACACACAATGTAGCCACGCGCTAAATTACAGCCTCTACTTGCTCTACTATCTCAAGTAATAATACAACAGCCTGATGTTAGCCTAATCTGCATACATAAAATGTCCTCTTTTGAAGGAAAGCCTTAGTTAAGACTATGGTGAATAACAATGTTTGTTTTAGCCTTAGCAAAAAATGTAATGGCCAGTGGGGGGGAAACAATTTTATAGTAATGGGATGGGAAGTGGACATGGGTTCGAGTAGTGGTTGACTGCAGTCACAGCAACGTGCAGATCAAGGTAAGAAGACACCTTAATGAGGACGTATTATGGAAACCGGCTTATTCTTGGCCCTTCCACTTGTTCCATGTGTTAACCATGACTTAAAAATAAATCGGAAATCTGGAAGACCTCCTGTTTTATTGAAGTCTCGTTCTGAAGTTTTGTTCCGAACGGGCTTGACTGAACAGGCAAGTAAACTGCCACGCAAGTAAACATTGCCTTGTAGCGTCGACTGCTATCTATATTAATGATCAATAAATTGATAGATATATAGTGATAATCATAGGTTTATAAATGTAGTTTACCATTATGGATGCAATAAGAGCATTACGTGTTGAGAAACATAAATAGTCTGTTACTCCCGCCATGTCCTGCAACATTGGCCATGGTGACCACAACAAAGCGCCGGATTGTGATTGGTTAAACTGATCTATTCGCTGGCTAGATCCATAAATAATCAACCTTCATGCGAATAAAATGAATGTTGACTAATGAATGTTGAATCATTGAACACGAATAATTGCATTCAATGTAAAATGGCCTTCACTGTTGGTTCCGGAGCAGTCGTCATGTTTACAGTAAACTACTGCATCAAGCTTGTTCATATCTGTTCTCCGCCTAATCTTGTAATGAGGCGGCCAATCAGAGCAGTGCTCATTAGCATAACCCCACGCCTTTCATTTTTTAGAATGTAGAAAACGAGAGACTGAAACACACACTACGGAAGCTGGTTTTAGAAAAAAAAAAAATAGACTTCACAAACATCGTGTAAAGACCCGTATACCTGAGAGGTTTTTTATAATACGGGATCATTAACTTAACATCACACACACATGCGCACACACACATACACCATTGTGAACCAATCTCAGTTTACCCCCCGTTCATTTGTAAAGTCCATCAGTGTAGTTCTACAGCACAACTTTTAGATTAATTAATTTATGATGGACATATTCATGTGGCTGTTCTCATGCTTCTTTTCTAACGGAGAGATTCCCCTCCTACATAGTTGTTGCTATTCTATGCTCCAACTCCCCCGCTTTATCTTTGTTTTCGCTCTTCGCCCCCTCGCTCACACACACATATACAAGCAACCACACACCCACACACACGCGCACACATACACACACACACACACACACACACACACACACACACACCAGCAGGCACACAGATACACATTATTTTTGCACCTACTGCACCCACACATAACTACAATCTCACATGTGTGCATTCTCACACACACACACATACACGCGAGCATGCACACACACATACTCACACACACACACACACACACACACACCCACACACACATACATACACACACCAGTCTGAGCGCTCTCCACTTTACATCTCTAATTTCATCTCACTCCACAGCCATCATGGCTGCACGGCTTCTCACTCAGTCTCTCTGTTTCTCTCTCTCTCTCTCTGTTTCTCTCTCTCTGTTTTTCTCTCTCTCTCTCTGTTTCTCTCTCTCTGTTTTTCTCTCTCTCTCTCTGTTTCTCTGTTTCTCTCTCTCTCTCTCTCTCTCTCTCTCTCTCTCTCTCTCTCTCTCTCTCTCTCTCTCTCTCTCTCTCTCTCTCTCTCTCTCTCTCCCTCTCACTCTCTCTCTCTCTCTCTCTCTCTCTCTCTCTCTCTCTCTCTCTCTCTCTCTCTCTCTCTCTCTCTCTCTCTCTCTCTCTCTCTCTCTCTCTCTCTCCCTCTCACTCTCCCCACACAATGATCTGGCCAGAGATTCCTTTAATCTATGGCTGTTACGTAATCTGCTCCGACACTGTTCACAGAGTCTCTGGCTGTCTCCTCTTGTCACGCTGCACGGCTGTCACAAGGCACCGCCGGCCATAGCAGACGCACGGGTGGGAGGGTCGCGATGGGTGGAGGGTCCCGATGGGTGGAGGGAGGGATGGGTGGAGGATGGGTGGAACGGTGGCAGGCTGGGGATGGATGGACGGAGAGATGGGAGGATACATAGGATGTACAGGGTGGATATATGGATGGATGGATTGTTGAATGAGTGAATGTCTAGATGGGTAGAAAGATTGCGGAACGAGTTCATGGAGGGATGGATGGATGGGTGGAGGGATGGATGGATGGGTGGATGGATGGATGGGTGGAGGGATGAATGGATGGGTGGATGGATGGATGGGTGGAGGGATGAATGGAGGGATGGATGGGTGGATGAGTAGAGGGATGGATGGATGGATGGATGAGTAAAGGGATGGATGGATGGATGGATGGATGATAGATTGGACGATGGATGGATGATGGATGAATGATAGATTGGACAATGGATGGATGGATAGATGAATGATAGATTGAATGATGGATGGATGGAAGGATGAATGATAGATTTGATGATGGATGGATGGATGGATGATAGATTGAATGATGGATGGATGGAAGGATGAATGATAGATTTGATGATAGATGGATGGATGGATGATAGATTGGACGATGGATGGATGGATTGTAGAATGAATGTTGTCTAACCAAATCTTTTCATATGTGGGTATATGATAAAGGTTGAAAAAAGAAATCCCAGACATCAGCCTTTGATATGAACACGTTGACATTAAATGTAAATGCTGATCCACTGGAAGAGGAGACGGAATAAGCGGTTGGAGTTTTGAACTATTCATGTCATCTGATTTATTTAAACATTTGAACATGAGAAGGACAACATGTTCCCATCCTTACAAGTGTTCCAAACATTCCAGCCATCAGGAACGAGCTAATTACTTTTGTGAAGGGGGGGTTGGGGGGGTCTAGCAAGAACGAATTCGCAAGAAAAAAATAAACACGCGGTAAAGTTACCTGCAAATGATCTGCAATTCACTCGAACAAAGTACCAGAAGCCCGTTTTCTTACTGCACAACTCAGTGAATCCCATTTACTGGAGACTATTTCAACTTGAAGGTGAAAATATTGGGTATATATTAATGATTGCTATTACTCAGCAGGAGTGTAGTATATTATTATAAATGATCCTTTTGGATATCCCCCTTTCCCATTGCAAGAAATCATTGAAAGGCTCTACTCTAATAATGGCAAATAATACATAATATATATAATGTAGATAATGTTAACATTAGGTAGCATTAGAAAAAGTACCTCGATGAAGCAGATTGACCGAAGCTCCCAACTGAAGTGTATTCCTATATAAGGTGAAATGCCAATGTGCGCACTCACACTCATTGATCAGTATTGGTTGGCTGCAATGGTGCGTTTGTCTCCGTCAGTGTGTGTGTGTGTGTGTGTGTGTGTGTGTGTGTGTGTGTGTGTGTGTGTGTGTGTGTGTGTGTGTTTCTGGAGGGTCGGTGACTCACCGAGGTGGTGTCTCCGTCTGTGGGTCAGTGTGTGTGTGTGTGTGTGTGTGTGTGTGTGTGTGTGTGTGTGTGTGTGTGTGTTCTGGAGGGTCGCTGACTCACCGAGGTGGTGTCTCCGTCTGTGGGTCAGTGTGTGTGTGTGTGTGTGTGTGTGTGTGTGTGTGTGTGTGTGTGTGTGTGTGTGTTTCTGGAGGGTCGCTGACTCACCGAGGTGGTGTCTCCGTCTGTGGGTCAGTGTGTGTGTGTGTGTGTGTGTGTGTGTTCTGGAGGGTCGGTGACTCACCGAGGTGGTGTCTCCGTCTGTGGGTCAGTGTGTGTGTGTGTGTGTGTGTGTGTGTGTGTGTTCTGGAGGGTCGGTGACTCACCGAGGTGGTGTCTCCGTCTGTGGGTCAGTGTGTGTGTGTGTGTGTGTGTGTGTGTGTGTGTGTGTGTGTGTGTGTGTGCGTGTGTGTGTAGTGGTGTGTGTGTGCTTTTCTGAGGAGTTCGCTGACACACTCGAGTGTGTGTCTTCCGTCTGTGGTCCAGTGTGTGTGTGTGTGTGTGTGTGTGTGTTCTGGAGGGTCGGTGACATCACCGAGGTGGTGTCCCGACTGATGGTCCAGTCGTGTGTTGGTGTAGTTGTGTGTGTGTGTGTGTGTTCTGGAGGGGTCGGTGACTCACCGAGGTGGTGTCCTCCAGGTCGTGGGTCAGTGATGTGTGTGTGTGTGTGGTGTGTGTGTGTGTGTGTGTGTGTGTGTGTGTGTTTCTGGAGGGTCGGTGACTCACCGAGGTGGTGTCTCCGTCTGTGGGTCTAGGTGTGTGTGTGTGTGTGTGTGTGTTGTGTGTGTGTGTGTGTGTGTGTGTGTGTGTGTGGTGTGTGCGTGTGTGTTTCCTGGAGGGTCGGGACTTCACCGAGGTGGTGTCTCCGTCTGTGGGTCAGTGTGTGTGTGTGTGTGTGTGTGTGTGTGTGTGTGCGTGTGTGTTTCTGGAGGGTCGGTGACTCACCGAGGTGGTGTCTCCGTCCTGCCCGGGGACCGTCGCCGCCGCCGCCGCCTCTTGCGCCGCGGCCTTCATGGCGGCCGCCTTGCGTAGCTCGCGGTTGGCCTGAAGCGTGGAGAAGTAGTTGACGGCGGCGAACTCGATGAGCGCGGAGAAGACGAAGGCGAAGCACACGGCGATGAACCAGTCCATGGCGGTGGCGTAGGACACCTTGGGCAGCGAGTGACGGGCGCTGATGCTCAGCGTGGTCATGGTCAGCACCGTGGTTATCCCTGTGCGCCGGCGAGGACCAGGAGAGCGTTGTTAGCGTCACGTAGCAACGAGACAGTCAGGAAAGGAAAATGAAACCCTAAAACAACCTATTTCTCTTCTTTTTTTTTCGTGATGGTACTGGGTTACATAGTAATGTTATGGATTAATCCTGGTCTAAATCTCGACTTCAATCCACAGGGTTTTAAAACCTAGGATCAGACGTAAATATGGACTCAAATTGCCCTCTATGGGATATAATCGTTATTGCCTTTTCTTTTTTCTTTGCTTAGCAGGAAACGTCACTCAAACGTCGCGGGCACTGCTGTTTCATTTCTCTTCGGCATTTTCTTGAAGCATTGCTCCTGTCGGATGTGCGCCTGAGTGTGGTGGGGGACAGAAGGCTACCAGGGATACACCGGTTGCGTCCTTCAGAATTTGTCAAAAAGGAAGGCCGCATCTCCCGGCTGGAATGATCCGTCACGTCAGGACAGCCTGCGATGACGGCCGAGAGACGCGGCCTACGGAGGCTGCAGCGTAGTCTTGGGGACAGAGTGGTTACTTATCTACTCTTTTCCAATGAGTTGATGTTATCGCACTTTCGTTGCTGCTTTGTTGTAAGCGACGATAACATCGCTGCCAATTCGGCACTTATTGCACTCCTAGCCGTCCTTTTGTCTGTGTTGCTTCTCAAGCTTTGGCTCCATGTGATTTGATTTTATGCACTTTGGACAGCTTTACGTTTTCAGTGTATCATATATTGTTGGCCTTTTGAAGCCCTTTTGGGACTTTAACTGTCAAAAGAGCTATACAAATAAAATTGACTTGACTTGACTGCGAATATATTCCCAAGATGGCACTCTGATAAAAAGTGAACTCTTACTTAATGATTTTGTTTTCTAAACAAGTCCTATGTCCCTGCAGCGTTCTAGCCATAACCTTGTCCATCACTTCTTGTCCTGTATTAATTTGGTTTTAATGAACAATAATTTATATGGATTTATTTTTGTATGTTATGTTATGATAATATATTCATATATGTCCATGGTAATCAAAGGAAAATCTCATGTATGTCTGGAATATAAATCATTATCTGATGTATTAAAGGAATTACCTTTTTTAATGACCTTTTGGTCTTTAAGTAATGTGCCACTGTTAGCTGACCCTGCCTCCAGTGAACTTGTGACCTCCATACTGTAAGAGATTAGAGAAGTGGTGATGATGAAGATGATGAAGCTTAAGTGTGATTAAGTGTGAGTGTGTGTGTGTGTGTGCGTGTGCTAGTGTGTGAGTGTGTGTGTGTGTTTGCGTGCGTGCGTGCGTTTTTGTGTGTGTTACGGTGTTTACCTAAATAAGCCTCTGCAGTCTGTTTCTTTTGGATGCAGAACAAATTAATTAAAGAGATTTGGTTGTAAGAGGAACATTATGTAGCATCCGGAAGTGACATTGTCAAGCCAGAGACTGTAAAAACGGAGCACGATCATTTTTGGTGTTCCGTATTTGGCACATCAAGGGCTGGACTTTAATGACCGCCTCACATAACTATATGGCCAAAACACATTATTATTCAATTGTTAATAGCTTTTTAATTAAAGTCTCATTGTGTTCGATTGAGGCCCTCACAGTTAGTAGGCAGGAGACTAGCTTTTTAATTAAAGTCACAATGTGTTCGATTGAGCCCCTCCCGCTCAGTAGGCAGGAGACTTTCAGAATAACAGCGTTGTGTCCACCCTAACTGTGCAAGGCGAACCAGCGCAGCTCGGCTGGGTGGGTGGCGTAAGTGGGAGGGGTTTTGGGAGTGTCAATAGTACGATTCTTGTGAACAAAGAGAGTGGTATGGTCAGCATTTTTTATCTGAAGAATATATCAGTTATAGGGTGTGATTTTATTGATAACATCATTGAAATCACTACTGCTCAGCATTGACTAAATATATATGTCAATGTTATTTTAAGCGATGAATGTTACACATTGCGACTAAATATAGCTGTCAACCTGGACCTCACAAATGACATAATGTGAGGATGAAATAGCCACTGAGCTCCTGACCAAACAATGTATTGGCTTTGTATTACGAGAATTAAATCATATTTATGTATATTCATATTTCATATATATTCATATTTATTTATATTACACAACTTAGAATGGTGGCGGGTCATTCTGCCACCACCTACCAGGGAACCAGCTAAAAGCCTTTAGAGGAGCTACATCTTAGTGTCCTAGCTGCTGCTATATTTAAACACACACACACGGCAGGCACACTGTAGTCACACCGTTTTGATAAGCTGTAGAGTCTACGATTCATCATTATTTGAACCCAATCGATTAAAACCGTCTCGCCAACTATGCCGTCATACAATAAGTTAGCTGTTGCCATATCATAGATCCAGACAAAGTACTATTCGTTTTGTACTACTGGTTATTATTGTGAGTCATGGTATATTCACTACTGGGCTGTGTTTATGATGCGCTGTTGGGTCATACTGGACACGTAAGACATATGTAACTTTTTACTGTAGAGCAGATGTCGACATTAGTGGACACACATACGTTGTAAATGATACATTTTAGATATTTAGATCCCAGTGGTCAAGAGTTTGTGTTTATTAAGTATCTAACAGCCTTATGTTTCTACAGTTCATGGTGATGTGGAGTTATATTGAAGAGAGTGACATGTAGTTCCTCTAGAGGCCTTTAGGGGGTTTGCGGTAGTTGATGGCCCCCTTTTAAGTCAACAGGAATAAATGTGATTGAGTTCTTGTGACATAAAGCCAATCTTTTTTTCACTCTGTTCGGTTAGGACCTCAGTGGCGGCTTCATCTCCATCTCCATCTCCACAAGGACCTGGTTGGCGATCCTATTTCATTAAACAGTCATTGAGGATAGAATATGATTGGGTTTTGGCCTGAGACTAGTGTCCATGTACCAAATGATCGATCGTTTACCCCACTTTTGATGCTCTGTAAAAGGCTCAACACGGTCGCGTGTGAACCATTGGGTGACTGACGCTATGTCCACCTTTTCTTTTTAACCGTCCATGCCTTGAACCCCATGTTGCTGGTTTTAGAAAAGGGAGTTTATAATAACACTCATGTAAAAGAAAAAACCCAGTACCCTCCCACTGGAACCTAGGCCATAGGACAAAGGCCTAGTTATCCAACAGCAGGACATGGCTGATCGTACATTAATCTGGGAAATCACACGTGATTCCATTGATCTACCGGCAAAATGATCAAAGCTTCATTTAAAGTCACACTCACTACACAAACAAAAAAACGAACAAAGTGACACACAATCAACATGGTGCGAAGGGGTTTCAACTAAAGCAATGTTGAAGCAGCCGGCTATGGATGCACCACTCCACAGCAGAGCCCGCCAGAATATTAACAATGGTCTGGGTAATTGCTTTGGTCGTTTCTATGAACGAATAAACGGATAGAATATGCAGTCAGGCTAGTACCTGGAACTAGGCGTGAACTTCCCTGACCCGATTCCTGTTCAATTAGATTAGATTGGATGCTCGCTACCATAATGGTTCATTAACACAGTGCACATCTAATTCACTCTCGTCATGCTGAAGGAACCACAGGGGAAACACCGACCAGCCGCTGAACGTGCGGTTCATAAGGCTGATAATATTAACGTATGGGGTATTTAATGTTCCTGATAATGGCACTGTGAGAGAAAAAGAATACAAAGGTTTCACGTGCAGCTCTTCAGCTGTAATAAGAAAATGAGAAGGAAAGAAGAAGAAAAAGAAGATTGAATTTTGACACAAAACCCAGAGCAAGCCGGAAGTAGCCGGGCTCCAACTAAGGCTCTGCCATTAGTTGTTAGGAACACACTTAACGCGCACATGCAAACACAAACAAAGGCACTCGGACACACACACACACACACACACACACACACACACACACACACGCACCAAAGTAAACAAAGTCCGTGATGGAGTGGGGGTGGTTGGGGATGAAGATGAGGAAGAAATGAATGTGTGGGTGGATGGGGGAGTTGTGTAGAAAGGACAGGACAGAAAATGATGCGCTCGAGGCATTTCTGTGCTTTTATAGGGAGAAAGCAAGGTACAAATTAGGCCACACTCAATTAAGCCTGTTAGGCTTGGGCTCAGGGGACTTTTAGCTCTTAAGAGGGGTTGTTGACAATGCAGCACACAGCAAACTATGACTTAATGTACTGTCGTGTAGGAGTGCTTACACATAACCATCCCTGGGCTTCCTCCTCTCCTCTTCTCTTCTCGCTCTCTCCATACTCGCTTGCTCGCTTTGTTTATCCCCTCCTAACTTCATTTCAATTTCTCTTTACTTTCTTTCATACATTTTTGCCTGCTTGGTTTTTATTTTATTTTCCTTCACTTTCCCTACCTCCCTGCCTTTCGTCATGTTCTTTCCCTCTCTTTCTCGGACTTTGTGAATGACTTTGCTCTTTTTATCTTTCCCTTTCTTCTCTCCTTCCCGTGTCCTTATTGTTTTCACGCTCCTCTCCCCTCCCCTCCTCTCCCCTCCCCTCCTCTCCTCTCCCCTCCTCTCCCCTCCTCTCCCCTCCTCTCCCCTCCTCTCCCCTCCTCTCCTCTCCATTCTCATACTTTCCTTTCACTTCTCTCCTCTCCCCTTGCCTTACGTGCACGTTTTCCATGCATCAAACGGGTCATTAGTGGAATGTACCAAGGGCCCATGGCTCTCTCTCTCTCTTTCTCTCTCTCTCTCTCTCTCTCTCCCTCTCTCTCTCTCTCTCTCTCTCTCTCCCTCTCTCTCTCTCTCTCTCTCTCTCTCTCTCTCTCTCTCTCTCTCCCTCTCTCTCTCTCCCTCTCTCTCTCTCTCTCTCTCTCCCTCTCTCTCTCTCTCTCTCTCTCTCTCTCTCTCTCTCTCTCTCTCTCTCTCTCTCTCTCTCTCTCTCTCTCTCTCTCTCTCTCTCTCTCTCTCCCTCTCTCTCTCTCTCTCTCTCTCTCTCTCTCTGTCTCTCTGTCCCTCTGTCTCCCTCTATCTACCACATTGCCTGTTGTGTTCTCATCAGCGAGCCATTCAAATACATTAAGACCCTCCCTGAGCACCACTCTGTCCTGTGAGTGGAGCCGTCTTGGTCGATAAAAAAACCATGTCAGCGTGGGCCATTCGAGGTCAGGCCATCTACTGTCTACATTTATTTATCAACGACAGTGGGTGTGTGTGTGTGTGTGTGTGTGTGGGGGGGGGGGGGTGGTCCTATTAAGGTGAGGTTGTATAACCCAACCCGCCAAAGTATTTGCCAGTTCGATCCCCCGCCCCCCCCTCCCCCCCCCTTATTTGCTCCTTAATGACCTGTCTCTATAGTCAATTCTTAAGACCCTTTTGGATGAAAGTGGGTCTCCATCAGGTTGATTCTAATTAGTTGGTCTTTCAGTGTGTGGTGGGGGTAGTGGTGACCACACCCCCTTTGCTGCACCGAACACCGCACGTCTCTTTAACCATCGCCAGTCCGGGTGGTCAACTTTTTTTGACCTTGTGTCGTTGTCGTCGACAATCGCAAGGAATGGAGGAAACAGCAGGGCGATCGAGGTTAATGAGTTTGCACAGATGTTGCTTCCACACGATGCCTCCCAGCCAACACCACTAATGATGGGGATCTGTTCGCTGTGGAGAGGATGGCGCGTGTGCTCACTGCTGCTGGTAGATGAAGGGGATGGGGTGGGGGGGCTGCCAGTGTTTCCAAAGGCGAGCACGAGGAAACAAGGCCACGGTCTACAGAGGCTGGTCCAAGTTGTGCTGCGGTTCGTTAATGTTTAACACGGCCAAATTAAAAAGTGGAGAAAAGAGAAAGAATCCCCTGTGTGTCTTGAATGTCTTCAAAGATTTATCTCGTTCAATCTCTGATTCGGCCCGCTCCATTCATTCTCCTTCATTCTTTGCCTTTATTTTAATGTTCTCTGTCGCTCCAGTCAATCTCCGGTCTCAATCTATTTCTCCCTCTCCCACTCGTTGCCTCTCGTCCTCGTTCGTCCTCACTTCAATTGTTTCCACATTGTTCGTCCTCACTTCAATTGTTTCCACATTATTCTCCGTCCTTCTCTTCCCCTTGCTTCTCACTCCTTTAATTTGTTTGCCCATTGCACCCCGTCGCTCTCTCACTCTGTCTCACTCTCTCTTTCACTCCCTCCCAGGCTGAAGCTTGGTGCTAAGTGTAGCGTGGTGTAATGGTAGCAAGCGGAACATGCGAGTGGTGAGAAATGGGCCAAGTCAACATCCTCTCTTCGTCCTCTCTGCCAATTGGCATGACCGCTTTCATTTAGAAAAAAAATGAACATTTGGGCTCAGAAGGGGACATTTTTTGTGGAATAACTCCTCCTCCTCCACCATGGCGGAGGTGGAGGAGTGAGCTGTAAGGAAGTGAGGCGAATGAAGCAGATGCTTTGATTTTTCTTATTTTTCTTTGGAGCGAATGGAAAAAGAATGAACAAATCGTTGATAATAAGTGGAATCAGAAATCCCATTGCCGGTAGCTCTCTGGACTCTCACTCTGGCTTTACACTGTGGGTGGTAAGCTGTTAGCACAGAACTATGGGTTGTTCTTTTGGTTTACAAACTCATGGCTCTCAAAAATGCCTCGCTCTGAGACATAAGTAAGAGAGAGGTGAGATGACACGGAATGAGATAGTATGAGATCTGGTGTGAGATCACATGAGATGAAACTATATTATATCAAAAGGAATCGAGATCATATGAAATGAGATGGATGCAATGACAGAAGGGTAGGGGAGGAGGGTTTATGAGATTCCGCTGAGATGAAATAGCATGAGATACGATGAGATGTGCGTCTAAGGGGCGGACATCATGGACACCCTCTTCAACATAATCATAACTTGCTGGAGTCCAACCACTCCTAAGACGTTTACAATGCGATGTATTCTGTATATTTTCTATTTTCAGAGTGGTTACAGCAGTTAAAGCTACAGACCTTGAAGCCATTTAGCAGTCGGGAAAAGTTAAAAACATGATATATTCATTTGATTCCCGATCTGTTTGCTATACTGTATGCAAGCTCTATTCCACCGCACAAGCTGGACTATTGCCAAAACGTATGTCTCGTAAAAAATAAAAGGCACTGTGTGTGTGTGTGTGTGTTCCCTTTTTGACATGACATTCTCTCTGTATCTATGCACCGCTGCGTGTTTCATTTAAAGTGGTCTTTTAGACCAGCCGCAGTCAACACACTCGTCGACCGTCAGCCAGAAATGACAAAACGCCCACCAGCTCAGTACAGTACATCATCTTGATTCTATTTAAAAAAAGAAACCCACTCCACAGAATGGGATTCCGCTCACCAAACACGGTCCTGGCAGGGACCGACTCCTTGTTGATCCAGAAGGACACCTGGGCTAGGATGACGGTCATGATGCAGGGGATGTAGGTCTGGATCAGGAAGAAGCCCATCTTCCTCTGCAGGTGGAAGTGGACCGTCATGATGACATATTCACCTGGCAGAAGGACAAAGCCAAAATAACTATTTTAAGGATATTATCATTTTGATGAGGGTGAAAACATGTGTTTGTAATGAAATTGAAATGATTCTCTGTGCTGTAATGATCTGCTATGCAAGCTGACTCTTGGTTTGAGATTCATAGTAAGCAAACTGGACAAAATAATTATTGCATATCAACCCATCATTTAAATAAATAAAATAAATAATTCCAGTAGGCTTACAATGTATTCTTAAAGTGCATTCGCAGTGATGACAGGAAATATGAATTATTACGTACATCATCTCCATACATCTACTCGCTTGCACAGCCAACCCCCCCCCCCCCCCCCACACACACACACACACACAAACCATCTATTAGGGTCTGCATTTAACCTTAAATGTCTTTGGAGGTAAAAATAATGCAGCGCTTGGAGATGAATCCCATGGCAACAGAGAACACACACACACACATACAAACACACACACACACACACACACACTCACACACCACCACACACATCCCAGCTAACAATTAAAGACCAAAGAAACCTGTGTTGTTTCTTACCACTACCGCACATGCTATGTATTACACACACACACACACACACGCGCAGAAACATACGTATACAAACACACACTACTTACCCGTGTTGGACTTCAGCCTCTCGCTGGACACGGTCTGACCAATGAGGTCGTACTGCAGGAGGCTGGAGGATTCCTGAGGAACCTCCACGGAGGAGAGCGGCCCCTTCTTCCAGGTGTAGACTATCTCACTCATGGGGTAGGCGTCTGGAGATCAGAGGAAGGGGGGGGGGGGCGACGATGAGGCCTATGAGTCAAGGCTCACTAAGGGTCTCGCCACGTCAGCCACGCTTTTTGTGATGGCGTTTTGATTGCTGCTCGCTTTTAAATGTATGTTTTAGCGCTAATGACAATGTACGGTATTTCAACATGGATGGGGGCAAAGGGGGAAAACAGACCTTGAACTTCTCTGGGAAATAAATGTATAGGAGGTTGATGAGAATGGTGTCACACATCGCCCAGATCGCCTTCTTGGTGATTTTTCACCATTATCATGAGAATGATAAAAAAGAAACGGGTTGCTTGGTTATTATAGTCGAGTCAAGATTCAAGAAGTAGCATCAAGATGGAGGGCTTGAACTTCCTTGATTGAAATGTTCCCAGGACGGGAGAAGGTCCCGAGTTTGATCGTATATAGCTGGTCTACCGAAACACAATATCCGTTCTCCTAATTCCAAGAGCTGTGTGCTTCCGTGTGCAGTTTTCTGACATGGCAAAAAGGGGACAGTTGGGAAATCCATGATATTTCTTCATGAAGAGGTTACTGCAAGAGCTGGAGGATCTAGAGTGGAAGTCCCGCCCTCTCTCCCCACAATACAAGCACATCCAAAGCATCTCATCCCAGGCTTTCCGTCGTGAGGTGAGAACGCCTGGGATC
>JACYXH010000658.1:1726841-1729341 GCA_026745465.1 Lota lota
TACTTATATTATATTATTTATATAACAGAGAGATTTAGACATATTTTTCATCCAGCTCTAACCCTGACCCTGAAACCATATTTTCAGAAATCTAATCCTCAGTTGATAAACACATTATATTGGGATAACAGAGTCTGTTTATTACATAAGACAGCGGCAAATGGGAATAGAAAATCAAACATATTAACTATACCACTGTCACTCACTCCTTGAACCCTGGTCCATTTTGACAGACACAGACACAGACACACACACACACACACACACACACACACACACACACACACACACACACACACACACACACACACACAGACACACACACACATACACACACACTCACACACATTCACATGAACACAAGTTATGTAATGATCTCAGAATATCATTTCACTTATATAGTAGCCGTCCCCAATGCGTGCCTTCTTACATGTAGTGCATCCCCTCTTTGCATCAGCGAATAGCAGGGGAGATTATGGATGGTGGTCTTTTTAAATGCATCCGGACTGATAGCGTGAATGTGTCATTTAGTGTTATTGTGGTCACTTAGCCATGGATTTGTAGACTGTGGTAGGCATGGCTAAAGAACCCTATCTTGTTTTAAGATTTGCTCAGATCCAATTTCATTCAAGTGCAAGATAAAGTAACTTTTAAAGTTCTCGTAGTGCATCTAGTCATAGAAGCACCAGTGGAGGAAGATTAGCATTACTTAAATACAGAGTTGCATGACTTACAGGATGCTTCTCTCTTGCTTAAATTCATCCTACATAAACAGTTCACCATTGGCAATATATCTTAGTATGTATTGATACAGTACTACATCAATTATTATACAGATATTGCTTGTTGCGACATTAACAAACACACTCAATTCATACAAAATAAGATGATGTTATCTCGTTTTTGTCCGTTTCTTCAATTCAAGGGTAGGCGATTTGAGGTCTGACCCGAGCAACTGACACGGATGTCCACCCATCAAAGCCCATGAAACTGACCACAACGGGTTTACTTCCTGACCACAACGGGTTTACTTCCTGACCACCATGGGTTTACTTCCTGACCACAACGGGTTTACTTCCTGACCACCATGAGTTTACTTCCTGACCACCATGGGTTAACTTCCTGACCACAACAGGTTTACTTCCTGACCACCATGGGTTTACTTCCTGACCACAACGGGTTTACTTCCTGACCACCATGGGTTTACTTCCTGACCACAACGGGTTTACTTCCTGACCACCATGGGTTTACTTCCTGACCACCATGGGTTTACTTCCTGACCACAACGGGTTTACTTCCTGACCACCATGAGTTTACTTCCTGACCACCATGGGTTAACTTCCTGACCACAACGGGTTTACTTCCTGACCACCATGGGTTTACTTCCTGACCACAACGGGTTTACTTCCTGACCACCATGGGTTTACTTCCTGACCACCATGGGTTTACTTCCTGACCACAACAGGTTTACTTCCTGACCACTATGGGTTTACTTCCTGACCACCATGGGTTTACTTCCTGACCACCATGGGTTTACTTCCTGACCACCATGGGTTTACTTCCTGACCACCATGGGTTTACTTCCTGACCACCATGGGTTAACTTCCTGACCACCATGGGTTTACTTCCTGACCACCATGGGTTTACTTCCTGACCACCATGGGTTTACTTCCTGACCACCATGGGTTTACTTCCTGACCACCATGGGTTTACTTCCTGACCACAACGGGTTTACTTCCTGACCACAATGGGTTTACTTCCTGACCTTGCTCACATGGAAAATGAAAATTCATCACCTGGTAGATTAGCCAGGAAGGCTGTTCAGCAATGGGCCAATCTGATTGGTGGGGATCTACTTGACATGATATGTGTTTTCCAAGGCCACTCCCTGCCACTCCAATGACAGATTGAAGCTCTATTTAAAATTATATGATTACCCAAACTGACGTAACTTTATTTTGGTTGCTAATTTTTATGCAATGACTTTACTTTACACAATAACAACACCTTTAGATCGACCCATTTATCTATTTATCTATATATCTATATTATCTATAAATATATATATTTATCTATCTATCTAGCTATCTATTTATCTGGCTGGCTGGCTGCATATATATTTGTCTGGCTGGCTGTCTGTATATCTGTCTATATAAAGTTAATTCTTTTGGGAGGTATATTATCGATTAAATGTGGGTTTAATGGCTGAGAAACATCTCTCACTTTCCTAGAGTTCAGATAGCATTACTTATGTTCAGTGCTGGTCCAGATCCAGTCTGTTGGACAAGATGTCCTGTGTGTGTGTGTGTGTGTGTGTGTTTGTGGTGTGTCTGTCTGACTGTCCTTTCATGTTTCTGTCTGTCAGTCTTTCTGTCTGTACCCAAATGTTAGTCTCTATTTCTTTGCACAACCTGACAAACTCAGACAGGCAGAATGGAAGCAGCAACTTTATATGTTGTCTGTTTGGGGAGACAGTGTCTTCAATGATCCTAATCTTGGC
>JACYXH010000658.1:1734341-1749341 GCA_026745465.1 Lota lota
CACTGCTGGGGTCAAACACAGTCTCATCGACATCTGAGTAATCGTAGATCAGCCCAAAATACTGAAAGTGAAAATACTGTATGTCATGAAAGGTGAGAGAGAGAGTGAGATAATTTGCAGGAGCTCTCAAATGATCCGTCCTTCTTCCTCTCCTTTCTCTCCTTTCTCTCCTTTCTCTCCTTTCTCTCCTTTCTCTCCTCCCTCCATCCATCCATCCTTTCAGCGACTCCAACTGTGGCCAAAGATGACACGCACTACAGGATAGAGTCAGCAGTTCTGGCACTGATGACCGGCATCTGTCAGTGAGAGAGAGAGAGAGAGAGAGAGAGAGAGAGAGAGAGAGAGAGAGAGAGAGAGAGAGAGAGAGAGAGAGTAAGAGAGAGAGTGAGAGAGAGAGAGAGAAAGAGAGAGAGAGAGAGAGAGAGTGAGAGAGAGAGAGAGAGAGAGAGAGGGGGGAGCGAGATGGAGAGAGAGGGAAGAGGAGATGGTGGTGGTGGTGGGTGGTGGGGTTGTTTGTGGTGGTGTTTGTGGTGAGAAGGTAGTGTTGGGTTGTGGAGGTGATTGTAGGTGGTGGTGGAGGAGCAGGTGGTGGGTGCAGTGGTGGTGGAGGAGGTGGAGGTGGTAGTGGTTGTAGGTGGTGGTTGAGGAGCAGGTGGTGGGTGCAGTGGTGGTGGAGGAGGTGGAGGTGGTAGTGGTTGTAGGTGGTGGTGGAGGAGCAGGTGGTGGTGGTAGTGGTGGTGGAGAAGGTGGAGGTGGTGGTGGTGGTGGAGGTGGTGCTGGTGGGGGTGCTGGTGGGGGTGCTGGTGTTGGAGGAGGTAGAGAAGATGGAGGGGCTGTTTTAGGTGGAGGTTTGGGTCAGTGAAGGGCGGAGTGACCTTCGGTTAGAAGATGGCAGGTGGTGCCTCTTCTGGTGGAGGCAGGGTTAATGAGCCATGAAGGCTGAGCTGATAGATTATCTTGGTCCTGCTTACGTACACTTCAGAGTTCACAGCCAAAAAACCTCCATGACATGTGGGCGTCTGTGGAGATCCTGGCGCAGAGGCCAGCCAGGTGGACGCGTTGCCACGGCACCAGGTAGGATCCCAAGCGGTGTGGAGGTTCATCATATCAACAGAGTCGTCTCTATGGGGGTGTAATCCTGATGAAGAAAGATTAATCTGCCTGTTTGAAAACTGAACTTATTGAGTGATTGTGTCTGATGAGATGAGGTTTATTGGAAGGAAACTGCATTCGATTCAATGTTTGGTGGAAGCGTCTGTCTTAGAGGTCAATGTGAATATAACGTCAAAAGAAGATTTGGATTTGGGTTGAACCAGCTTTATTCAAATGTAATGAGTTATTAGGTCTGAGCAGACAACTTGATAGAATCTGCATTTGATCAAATGTTAGGAAAAATTGTCTGTGTTGTATAGGTTGTTTAAGTGTGATACAGACTTATTCAAGTCTGCATTGAGTAGTAATATTGATTATATCACAATGTTGTGATTTAAGTTGAATCATGAAGTATTCAAAAGGTTTTGAACATGCATAACAAGTTAAATGAGTGTGTGTGTGTGTGTGTGTTTGTGTGTGTTCAACAACGGTGTGTGTGTGTGTGTGTGTGTGTTTGTGTGTGTGTGCTCATACATCAGTTGACTATAAAATGGCCCTTGAGAAAAATATATTTCAAAGGAAAACATGAGGTTAAATGCAAGTGTTGTAGATGAAAAAGTGTATGACTACATTTATTTGTAAACACGTCCCACACACCTACAAATGACCCACACAATTAAACATGCAATATAAAGACAATGTGCAGCAAAGAAGCCATAATCAAAATATGTGTGTGTGTGTGTGTGTGTGTGTGTGTGTGTGTGTGTGTGTGTGTGTGTGTGTGTGTGTGTGAGCTATAATAAATAAACATTATATAGAAACCAGTTTATATATTTTGGTGGTAGTAGGCCTAGTAGTAGTTATATAAATAATGACATTTTATTAGATTGCAATGTCCGGCATATGAACAAAAACTAGATAACTTATGAATTACTGTTATGATATCATATGTTGTTGTTTTGCTGCATTACACGTAGCCCTATACGCCACGTCAGAGGGGATGCAACACGTTCGCGGCTTCCGTGGGCATTATAACTCAAAAATCAATGCTAAAGTTGTAGACCCTCGTTATCAGCGGATATAGGACACCCACAAACCAACGCTTCCTCAGCAGCACTCCCCGCCCTCCCACTGCTATGATTACCGCTCTTGTCCAAGTTACACGCAGCATGCACACACAACGCCCGCTGGTCCGCTCAGCAACAATGGCGCAGAGAGCTGTCCCATTTGGCCGCCAGCGTAGGATCTTGTGCGCACTGCTAGCGTCCGCGCTCACTACTCCTTCCTCCCTCCTCGGGCATCTCATTGGCACAGCGCCTCTCACAGGGATCACCCAAGCTTTTTTTTCTTTTCTTTACAGCGAACGCGCTCGCATGCTTTGTCAGAAAGGCCTCCAATTATGTGTAAATGTTTGACGTGTAAGTTCATATACAGCATGGCATGTCCTTTATAATACAACGTAGGCCTATTACAACAACAAAAAGAACGCGTGTGCGCGATGGTGTAAAAGATAGTGAGAGCGCAATATAAAAGAAAAATCGAATGGTTTCAGCACCATGGACAGCGCCACTAACAAAAGTTAGGGCGTTTGGTAAGTCAACTAAACGACATTAACAGTCCACGAGCTTTTATGTCCGGTGGCCTATAAGCAAAACCACCAACGTTTAAAATAGATGATTTTAAAATAGGCACAGATATGGCAACATCTATGCATAGATGTGGGCATAGATGTGGCATCTAGGCATAGATGTGGCAACTTTTCTCTATATTTCAGGTCTGCACCCATGCGAGCATCGCGTCGTAGGTCTACGTCCTCTATCCAAACTAGTGCTCTCTTTACTAGTTTCATCTCTCCGTTTCTGCTTCAGAAAAACATCTCATTCATTAAACATTGTGGTTGATCTGAATCGCATGATTTAATGATGGTTGGTGAGATCCACTAGGCTGAATCAATACATCAAGGGAGGACCCGGGTTTGTGTCTATGAGAAGAAACACGCATTGCTCCTTTAAATGTTCTCCTTCTCTGCGATCTAACTCCTCCACTACCAACAACCGCAGCAGCCGAGGCGCCGTGCGCCTTCGTGTTGTGGTCGAGTTTGCGCATGCGCCCGACATTGGACTTACTGCACTGGTCAGAATAAGTTGGATCTCGCCTGTCTTCACTAAAAGAAAAAAAGAAAACCAAACCACATACAACTATGGCACTGTTCAGAATAAGGAAAATGAAGATTTTCGGCATCTGGTCTTTGCCCCTAATATTGGTCGTGGTGTGTGCGCAAAGGTAAGGCGAGCGGTCGAATGCTACAATAATGTACTTTGTATGGCTAGGTTTGTAAGGCAACAATGAATTAGATACTTATTGATGCAGAATACCTCGTCTCTCTCTCTCTCTGTGTGTGTGGCTCTATGTTTCTCTGCTTTTTCCCCCTCCATAGTTCCAGTGTCAATGACCCTAGCAATATGTCTTTGGTCAAAGAAACGGTGGATAGACTGTTGAAAGGATATGATATTCGATTGAGGCCAGATTTCGGAGGTAAACCAACTCGTATTTTACTAACTGTGTGTATTGTCAACCCGGTGTAGTACGTCAATGCTCCTAAATCATCGCGGATGATCATGGCGTTTATACGCGTTCGTTTCTCGTAAAGTAAAAAAAATAAACAAAAGGGGGATACCCCCCTTTATTTCCAGGTACAGGACACTTTGGGTACGTCGTGACCAGGTTCGATGTCTCGAACGGAGCATGGCTCGACATGAAGGTCCCCACGTTTCTTTATAATCATCTCAGAGAAATGGATGTCGGCGACATGCCTACATAGCCTCACACAAGTGTGTTTAACTCCTAACGATTGTCTAGCGGAGCATGTGTCAGCCAATTCGCTGTGGGGATGCTTCTATGTTAAAATTTTCACTCTCAAATGATGCGACTGGGAATAGCAAACCTATTCCGGTCCTAACTTTTATTTACGATGGATTATTATCGCCTTCGCCCTGAATTGTGTCCATAATTATTATGACCGGGCGCACGGTGACGGTTTATATACGGTAATCTTTCGGAACCCTTCGGATGATCACATATGCAACAGATAGGTTGGGTTATTTTATTGAAACAATTGTAATTTGCCTCAATGCTACGATGCCTGATCGGATGTTGTTTGTGTGGTGTGTGTTCCAGGTCCTCCGGTCGGAGTGGGCATGAATATAGACATAGCAAGCATAGACATGGTTTCAGAAGTCAATATGGTAAGTACACGCATTATCACTTGTCCCCTTGTCCCCGTCGACGACCAATGATGATGTCCTAATGCTTGTTGTAACCTATCAGGGGAACCCCCCAAACCCCCCCTCCCCATCCCCTCCCTCCCTCCGCTCCCACTCCCACCACCACAGCTCCCTCGGGAAACATGGGATACCCCAATTAATGCGAGGCTGACAAAACATTTTCTTTTGACCGCTGACATTGATTTTGAGTATTGTTAACACGACTTTGCTGGTCCCTTTCCTTTTGCGGTCTTTTTCTGAGATCACACACACACACACACACACACACACACACACACACACACACACACACACCATGTTTAAACGATTGGTTTAGAAGTAGGCGACTTACAAGCCTGATAAGAGCTGTGTCTAACGGCTGAAAAACATCTAGTCTCTTTTATTATCAAGTTATGTTCCAGAGTTTGATCTAAACCACGTTAAATAGAAAGCTGTTATACTATCCAAAGTATTTGTGATTGCACTTAAGTAAAATGGTACCACATCGGATATGGATGTGTAATTTTGCTCATACAAGAGCACCCCCTAGTGATCCGATTGTAAAACTGCATGTCCTTTCAGGCTGAAGAGCAAAGCTGTTTTCATTTAGGCAGGCTTATGTCTGACATTCATCCTAAAAACAGACAACCCCCGAAACACATTCTAATCCAGCCAATTATCAGTGAAATCACACGAGTGACACCTGTCGTAGATTGACCGTTACCACTACCACCACCACACTATGACTTGGAGGTTTAGATTGGTTTGTGGGTGAAGCCATGGTGGTACTGGTGTAGTCCTGTTGACATCGATATAGCCGAGATGTGAGTCATTCAA
Organism: Lota lota; assembly: GCA_026745465.1. Taxonomy (NCBI): domain Eukaryota; kingdom Metazoa; phylum Chordata; class Actinopteri; order Gadiformes; family Lotidae; genus Lota; species Lota lota. Next base: position 1,739,534 of record JACYXH010000658.1, read on the forward strand.
GGGTTTTTTACAAGCTTGAGTATTTTTGGCAGTGCTACCCAAAGGCTGTTATTCGTGCTTCTGTTATCTTTATGCCTTTGTAGATGATGATTAGATGTGTCAAAAAAGGAAAGATACGCCGTCTGTATTTGCATTCATCCTCATCCACAGCACTGCAGACTTAAACACATACAGGCATTGACTTGACATGTCTAAACCAAACAAACTCATATACTCATGCACACACACACACACACACGTACATTCGCCGACACATCAGCAAACACAAATACATGCACACACACACACACACACACATTCAACTATACATCAGCAAACACACGCATGCATGCACACTCAGATTCACCTAAGCGAACACACATGCACTTGCACACACACACACACACACAGTTGTAGTGGTATAAGCGATGATAACATTATTGTAAGAGAAACTATGTGTATGCATGTGTTTATGTGATTATTTGTGTGCGTATTATTGTGTGTCTACGTTTGCAAATATGTGTGTGTGTTTGATTCTGTATGTGTGTGTGTTTGTGTGTGCTTGCGTATGTGTAATTCTGTGTGTATTTGTGTGCATGTGTATGTGATTGTGTTTGTGTGTGTATGTGAGACCCACTGTGCTCGCATGGGTAATTTGTATTTGCGTGTATGTGTGTGTGTGTGTGTGTGTGTGTGTGTGTGTGTGTGTGTGTGTGTGTGTGCGTGCGTGCGTGCGTGCGTGCGTGTGCGTGTGTGTGTGTGTGTGTGTGTGCGTGCGTGTGTGCGTGTGTGCATGTAATAGCGAGGGCTTCTTTGATCTGCTCCCTCTTCCTGCAGCTGTAACCTCTTTTCAGGACGGCAGCTGCTAAAGAACAAGAATGTTATTTCCTCCTTTTCGCCCATTTCTATTTCCCATCTGGTATCTCCTCTGATGCTCCCTCTGCCCCCCCCCCCACACGTTTCCCCCCTCCCCCGTCCCCACAGAGCACAGCCAGCCCAGTGAAAGGGCCAGATAATGGGCACGCGTGCCACTGGGGCAGGTATCCGACTGTGTATCCCATTATATAACCGTGACTGTAGGACATGGGAAAATAACCACTGCGTTTCGGAATACACTGATGTAGATATAACGGTGTAATGGTCCGCTCCTGTTCATTTTCAACATCTATTAGACATGAACCTGCTCTACTGATGTGAGTAGTCCTTCAGCCAGGGCTGCACCTCGACCACCATCTATAGTATCCCGGCCTCGGGCCAACCATGAGGAATGACCTGTGTGTGTGTGTGTGTGTGTGTGTGTGTGTGTGTGTGTGCTTCTGGGTGTTTGCGTGTGTTTGTGAGAGTGGTATGCGTTTGATGTGTGTTTAAACATGAAGAGAACACACTCCTAGGGACGGAAAGGAAAGTAAAGGTGTGAAAGGGGGACAGAAAGACAGGAGGGAGGAGGCCATTGAGAGTGGGAGCGAGAGCTTGAACACGAATTGTCACGTAGCTAGGCGGCAGTGACACGGGAAGGTCATGTGCCTCCAGAGCTGCTGGGTTCACACTGCGTGACTCAGAGGTGGACACACTGAGCCAGACACCCACCATGAATACCAAGGATATGAGACATATTATGGACCAAGGCGGCATGGCTTCTACAAACGGTGTTTAATTCTTTGAATGGCCCCTCCAACCCTTCCTCCCTCCCTCCATCTCTCATTCCCTCCCTGCCTCCCTGCTTCCCTCCCCAATCCTTTCCTCCCTCACTGCCTCCCTCCTCCATCCCTCCCTCCCTCAATTCATGCCTCCTACCCTCCCTCCCTTACTCCCTGCCTCCCTCATTCATCCCTTCCTACCTTACTGCCTCCTACCTCCCTCACTCCTTTCCTCCTTCCCTCCCTCACTCCCTGCCTCCCTCCCTCATCCCTTCCCCCCTTACTGCCTCCTCCCTCCCTCCCTCCCTCCCTCCCTCCCTCCCTCCCTCCCTTCCTGCCCCCCTCCCTCCATCCCTCCCTCATCCATCCCTTCCTCCCTCATCCATTTCTCCTCCCTTACTCCCTTCGTCCATTATTGGCGTCCCTTTGCCGTTGACAAAGTATATGTCCTCCTACCGTTGCCATACCAATGGCTGTTGGATCAGTCCTCTTCAGTCCTCTACCAACAGTGTGTTCCAAATAGAAGAAAAACAACTTATTCTGCTGCTTGTGCACAGTAAAAATAGGGAAGACATAAGAAATACCATTATTGATGCACACACAAAGGTCAAGATGAGCTTATTGATCGGTTGAGGCGAAGGTGGCTAGAATTCGAAGCCCTCCATTTTAGACCATGGCCCGTTTCCTCTCACCCCAGCCCTGGCAGCTTAACAGACCAGACATCACCGATGCACTGCTATATCTAGGAGAGTGAGAGAGAGAGTGAGATAATACTGATAAATATACTTTATATATTGGATTACAGCAGTTGTTATATGATAATCAATTAGAGGAGAGGAATGTGCATTAAGCACTCCGGCATTTTGTATAGTGTCCTCTCTTCTCACCTGAGAGCTTTGTAATGGTATTAAATCTGCATCTGTATTTCCCAGCAACTCTCAGCACTCCATCACCGCTAATGGCAAAGGAGGCACACAAGTTGCTGAGTTGGTGTTTTCTTTCTCAAAATGCATTAGTCAACTTTTGCAGCCCGACTTTTCATAGGGTTAAATAGTTTACCATTGAGTGTATGATGGAAGATGTGATAAGAACAAAAAGGCTGATTGCATCCTATTCATTGAAGCTAACGTTACTGGCGATGACCTATGGCTTAAGATGATAACATTCTAACTTTTGTTCGCTATAACGAAATGCTCCTAAAACCGTAACCTTTGTTCCTGCCCTTTTACTCTATCTAGGAAACGTTTGTTTCCTAGATAGAGTGAAGTATCTAACCAGTAGCCACTTCATATCATATAAACTCAGTGACGCATGCAGCAAGAGCATACCATTCGAATGCATAACATGCCTAACCAGTTCTATTCGTATATCGAGTAGAAATATATCGAACTAAAGGCGTGTGTAAGGGGCATGCAAACATTTAGAACAACCTTATGTGTCGTGAATGTAGAATGTGCAAATGAATTAATATTATAATTAATAAAAAAACTAAAAAACATTAAAACAGAGAGGATGTATGTATTACATATAGTTGGATCATGCATAATTTAGAGGAAAATAAAATGCAGTTCCGCTGAGCGTGTACAAAGAGAGAGTAACATGAGGGGAGATGGAAAGTGGGATAGGGAGAGAGAGAGAGATAGATAGCGAGAGAGAGAGAGAGCGAGCGAGCGAGCGAGCGAGCGAGAGAAAGAGAGAGAGAGAGAGAGAGAGAGAGAGAGATAGATAAAGAGCGAGAGAAGGGGAAACTAATAGAGTGTGTGAAGCAGAGCAACAGTGTCCTATGCCTCATGTTGCATTATTCATGCTGGGTTTGTTTAGGTTTCCCTGTGGCTCCCTGCAGAGCTTGACTCATCCGTTTGGATTACGTTGAACACAGCCAAACACACAACAGCATTGAGTCTATACAAATATATTTCTATATTTGCAATGCCAATCGGGAGATTTGAATCACATTGACAAGCAGAACATACAGCTGGCTCCTCTCAAAAACAGTCCATGCATTGTGAACGATGAAAACTATGAAGATGACGATGAAGGTTTTGTTTTATTTTAAAGTGAGAAGTGGCGTTGGAAGTGTGTAACAAAACAAAAGTAAAATGAAAAAGAATAGCAAAGGCATTGAATAGCAACAGTCTTTCAATAATAAAGTACAAATGATCCATGCGGTAGAAAGTGTAAAAGGAAAGGACAGCAATTGAGTGATAGAGATCAACACAATGAGATTAACCAATCACGACAACAACAACAAAACATCCAAATTCAGAACCACCATAATTGAGCCAACACAACACTGCTTTGTAACATCCACAGACTCATGCATCTCAAGTGGTACAGCCGTAGTATGCTCTGTGAAGTTTGTCTGCGGTTTTATTTTGAAGGGAACAAATGTATGAAACTTGAGATGAATATCTCAAGACATTGTCTAATGTCTAGTTGTCTAATCTCTTGTTATGTGGTAATCGCAATGTACTTTGTATTTTTTAGCTCCCCAAGGCCAATGCTTGACAAAATGGCAACTTATATCAATTACTCAACTTAATTATCCCATTTTCATTTGGAACAATCTGACTTGGTGCACAAGTTAACACACAAAGCTTTAGAGAATCAGTACAAAGTCATTTTCACACCATCCCTTGCCTCCATGAATAAACCACAGAATTAAAATACTAGTAATGTTAATATTACCAAAGGATGAATTCGTAGAGGTAATTTATATTTGTATTGGCAATGAGTGAAAGTGTTGTGATCTGATCCTGTTTCATCTGGAGGTGAATCGAGATGTGTTTTTCTATGGAGTATTCAGAGTTTTTTCCATGGATTCATGGACTTGAAGTCTTCATTATGGACATGTGGTGGAGTGGGAGTACTGGACTTTAAGTTGTGTATTTCGTTCTTTCCCTCTTAGTTGGACTTGCTGTGTTTCAGCATTAAAGTGACTTTATATGTTGTGGGAGTGTGTGTGGATGGTGGCTGGTTTAAGTAGCCTCACCTGGCCCGAGTCAGACTGATTGGAATCTGGAGCTGGGTGAGGCTGCACACCTGTTGCACATTGAGCAATCAGTGTGCACAGGTTAAACCAGCCACCACCACACACACACTCAGGGAGAGCTCTCCTACATGGCAGTATGGAGCACCAGCTGCATGCCTCGTCATACTCAACCTTAACAATAAACCGGTTCAACATCACCACCCTGTGTCCATTGGTTTGGAGGAGCCCGAGGAAAGTCACCTAGGTGGAGTATGGGAGCCACCTAGGTGGCGTGTAGTAGGGGACATTGCTACACATGTCATTTGAACTGTTTTGTCAATTTATTTATAACTTCTATAGTTTGTTTCTTTGTTAAAGGACCGTTAAAGTTATACTGTCAGAAAGCTCTTATGATAATACCCTTTGCAAGCTTTTGACATCTTTTTTTTAATTCTCAATTGTTTTGTTCAAAACGAGCTACCCACACCCACCTTCATTAAGTTTAGTCTGACTCATTTCATATTCCAATGACATGTATATAATGACACCCCGTTAGCCTTCAACAATGATTAAACACAAACATAGCATTTTCTTTCCCGAAGCCGCATTACTTTCTCTCATTTAAACAGTGACATCCTCCTAATTAGTCCTTGGAACAGAGGGGCTGATGCCTTCCCCGCCTCTGTAGTTGTGTTTGAGGGAGATGGTGTCTGGTGGCAGTGTTGCTAATTACTAACATGACGTAATGGCTAGCAGGGGCTTCTGGGTAATTCCACGTGAGGAGAATGCATTACACAATGTGACCGTACATGGCGTGCTTGAGAACGGGAGCTCTCTTCTAGGCCATGGGAGATACCCGCAGATACCTCTGGAATGGATTTCGCTCTCTAGCTTCCGGGTCTCCCGTCCTGGAGGACTTTGATGGCTCCGGATGGAAGGAAAATGTTTCTCCGGTGGTAGGCTTTTGAGTGTTTCATGGTCGGGAATCAAGTAGGGATTGTATGAATGCTAGTTCACTTTTTGCTCTGTCCACGCCGTCTCCAAAGTCAGGCCAGAGATAAGCACTGGTGTAATTTAAGAGAGGGGGTTTCGACAGAGTTTGGCTAGTTTTGCTCTTTTTCCAAGCTTGGGGATTCTAAGGAAAAGAGTCTTAGCTGTATACAGCTACAAGGTTGCTAGTCTCTGAGAGGCACTTTGCGCTGTACATTATCATTGTTCCTACCAATACAAATGTATAGACTTATTCATTGTAAGGACTCTCATCAGTTAGCCAAACCTGTAAGACAACAACATAGTCAGGCTTGTAAGACACATGAGTCAAATAGACTTTGAAATAATACACACTGATAATGTTAGCAACTCTCAATCAAAAGTGGTCCATTTTAACCTCAGCTTTCTTGAGCATCGTGTCGGGCGTTCACTTGGCTCCTTCTTGTTCCAAGCAATAAGTTAACGGGGTGTCCATCAATTGTTGTTCGAATATTTTCATTTCCTCAGACACTTTGCATGAACCTTTTCTGTGTATATTGATAATATTACGTACTGTGTATTGGTAATACCACCAAATATAAGTGAAACAGATGGCCAAAGCCGGCGGTTCTGCAGCCACAATCGTGTAAGCACTGTGCACTGTACAATGGAGTCAAGCAGGCCAATGTTGACCAGAGGTTTAGCGCTCCATCGGGATGTTTCTTTATCCACAGAAACACATCAGTAGTCTACACAACACCTTTCTGCCAAGCATCTCTGCAAACGTTGGACGTCTATATGATGGCATTTAAGACTCTCCAGTCTGCTTCGCTCACTGTCTCTCTCTTCATTCTGTCTATCAACTCTTTTGCGGATGATTTTTTTTTGCTTTTTTCATTTGGCCTTAGTAGCGCGCCCACTGGGTATCTATCATGATGATCTATTTGCTTCTGAGTTTCTCATTTTTCTTTAGTCGCCACTTCTTAATATATTCCATGCTATAAATCGAGTAGTCCACCACAGTGTACCTTTACTAAATGGATTTCAATAAATCAATAAATGGAAATCCCCTCTGTCTCTGTCTCTGTCTCTGTCTCTGTCTCTGTCTCTGTCTCTGTCTCTCTCTCGCTCTCTCTCTCTCTCTCTCTCTCTCTCTCTCTCTCTCTCTCTCTTGCTCTCTCTCTCTCTCTCTGTGTTTGTATATTTTCAGGGGCATATGCTTGAAGATACCCCTCGCTAAAACATGAGAAATAATCCCTTACCTCCCGCATTCCAAGTGAACTTGTGATAAACCCTAGTTCAGCTTGTGCGTTAGCACATCGCATGCGCAGCACGCATGCACACACGCCCGGCTATCACCAGTGGATAGTCGCTGAAGTTGTGCCTTTTAACAACTGTTGTTAATGACACACACACACACACACACACACACACACACACACACACACACACACACACACACACACACACACACTGCTTATTGTGCAATTAGCAGGAGTGCCTGGGAATGCCAGGGTGTAGGCAGGCGTGTAATCAATTGCTCCAGGTTAAACCAGTGTGTTCACGAGGAGGCCCCACCCCCAGCACACCGTAGACGTCCCCGCTGACAGTGAGTGATGAGGCAGACGCTCGGGCCATCGGGCCGGGGGGGTCTGCTCTGCTTCCTCCAGCTGCAGGACTAAATGTCACGCAGGGGGGCCACCTTGTTTGCTTGTCGCCGTGCTGGGGGGATGGGTGGTAGTAGAGGGTGGGATTGACAGCATATTGCTGTTGCGTCGCACAACACCGGTTGTTGTGCGACGCAAACAGCTGCTGGCTTCACTGCCGTAATGTCGGTCGTGTGGTCGCTGATTCGTCCTTCTTTCCTTCCTTCTTTCCTTCCTTCTTTCCTTCCTTCTTTCTTTCTTTCAGTCACAGTCCAGGTGGAACTTAGTTTTACATCCTCTCACCTCTCTAAAGACAAAACGCCTGGCCTTTCTGGTTGGAGAAATAAACTGGAATGGCTTCTTTTTGGATTCAAAAGAGGCTGTTTGAGTTACTGAACATAACATCTATTACATGTAATACTCCTGTAGCAGACCCACTCGCCTCTATATTTACCTATATTTGTGTCTCCTTTCCATGGCCCGTGTCAAACTCCAGCAGACTATAATGATACAACACTCAGAAAGAAATAGAAAAACTTTAGAGCCTCTGACATGATGGGCTTGTGTGTGAAGTGTTATTTGATGTACTTGATATACCCCTGTGTCTCCCTTGCTCAGTCTGCTGGAGAGTTGATGGCACTCATCAGACAGCCTATTTTTAGACAGTTAATCAAGGTAACGCGATTAGACAGACACATGGACTCGGCGCGCTTGTGTGTGTGTGTGTGTGTGTGTGTATGTGTGTGTGTGTGTTTGCATCTCATAGGGTGAGAGCAGGCTAAGATTGCTTAATTTCACCTACCTGCCATGTGACTCAGGTCGTTATTGTGTGTGTGTGTGTGTGTGTGTGTTTTTATCTCTTGACACACACACACACACACACACACACACACACACACACACACACACACACACACACACAAGCTGCAGGCTGGAAAGCGCAGGAGAGATGGATCGATGTATTTCCAGCATTATCATTTATGTATTTCGGGACACGATAACCCAGTGTGCTGCTGACAGTTTTCAGGGGTCAAGAGATTTCAGTCTATTACCACTTGTCGAAATACGACCAGTCGGCAATCGGGGCCATAACCATGGAAACAGGATTCCAAATGGGACATTTGGAGTTGGCTACGGTGTGACTCACACTCACACCACCCTCCGTGTGCTCAGTATGTCCAAGTTCTCACTTTTCCTTCCCTAAGCTCGGCTCATAATGAGACATGTTGGACCCAAATCATTTCTTAGGGGCAAACGCTATGGTAACTATGGTAACTAGTGTGCAGGGACACACATAGTACAGTCTCGTGTCGCACTGTAGCTCAGAAGGTAGAGCAGGTTGTCCGGCAACCGAAGTGTTGCTGGTTCGATCTCTGGCTCCTCATAGCTATGTGTCAAGGTGTCTCTGAGCAAGGCACCATACCGTTCCTGCTGCCTACGAGCTGGCTTTTCCCTTGTGTGGTTCACGCTGCAGTCTGCGTATCAAAGTGTGCATGTCTGGGTGAAGCTGAAATTGTAGAAGTGCTTTGAATGGCCACAGTTTAGTAAGCACTTTATAAATTCAGTCAATCTACCAATAAAGACAAACAAACCGAGACCAACTAAATAAAGCAGAGTAGTGGTTAATGATGAGACTAGAGCAAGTGCTTCTTCTGCAGTGGGTCACACCAGCTAAAGCTAAAAGAAGCTGAGGTTTTGTGAAGTCAACTAAGGAGGGGAACATGTATGATTGCAGCGCTGTTAGCAGCAGAATTAGATTCCACATCGGCAGCTACGGCTAATCCCCGGCTAGGAACAATTGCCATCTTTTTGAATTATTCATCCTCATAATCCCGCCCTGGAAATGGAAGATGAAAAAGAAGGGGGAATCTGAAAAGAGGTTAGCTAGGCGGAGCAACGAGAGCAATAGAACAGTTGCATTTTTCTTTTGTATGCATTATTAATTCCACTATGTAAAGTGTTTGGATTATTAAATATTATTGTTGAAGGTATAGGCTTATATGTGTGTGTGTGTGTGTGTGTGTGTGTGTGTGTGTGTGTGTGTGTGTGTGTGTGTGTGTGTGTGTGTGTGTGTGCATGTGTTTGCGTGTGTGTGTGTGTGTATTATGTGTTGGTATTGCATATTCATGCCTGAGTATGAATAAGAATATACTGTAAAAAATGTCCAACAACTTAAAAGGTACCAGTACTTTACCTTCCTATTATTATTATTATTATTATTATTATTATTATTATTATTATTATTATTATTATTATTATTATTATTATTATTATTATTATGAGTAGTAGTAGTAGTAGTAGTAGTATTGGTAGTTGTAGTGTAGCAGTAGTAGCAGTAGTAGTAATTGTAGTAGTGCAGTAGTAGTAGTAGTAGTAGTAGTAGTAGTAATAGTAGTAGTAATTGTAGTAGTGCAGCAGTAGTAGTAGTAGTAGTAGTAGTAGTAGTAGTAGTAGTAGTAGTAGTAGTAGTAGTAATATTAATAGTAGTAGTAGTATAGTAGTAGTAATAGCAGTAGTGCAGTAGTAGTAGTAGTAGTTTTAGTATTAGTGGTAGTATCTCTCATAGGATTTGAGGCTGATCAGGTTGACATGTCTTAACTCCCATT
>JACYXH010000658.1:1754341-1766841 GCA_026745465.1 Lota lota
GTGGGGGGAGATTTCACCCCCTTGGGAAATTTACTGCTATGCCAAGAATCCTCTCACTGATTTCAAAGTGGGTTTATATATATATATATATATATATATATATATATATATATATATATATATATATATAGATAGATAGATAGATAGATAGATAGATAGATAATCATTGCGAAAATTGTGAAACACATGGATTAACAGTTTAAAAAGCAATACCACTGATGAAATACTGTAGCGCGGTCTACGCTACTCGACAGGGTTCTCAGGAAGACACAGACGCGAGCAACACGTTTAATGTTTTTATTGTACATCGGAGGGGACACCGAGTGGCCAACCTCCAGCCGCCACACACACACACACACACACACACACACACACACACACACACACACACACACACACACGTTAACCCAAAGTCAGTGCTGTGTAGCCTCCGCGACTGCCTCTCCTCAAACCGCGTGTTTGGACCCGACCTCGCTGTGGGGAGAGCACAACACCACGGTAACCTTTGCATCCTCCTTCCTCGTTGTGCTCGTCTCCTACAGCTGCGTCTGTTCCCCTGGCTGAGCCGCTCTGCTCCTCAGTCTGCAGCCGGCGCTAAGCCACGCCCCCCCCCCATACCACAAATACAAACCTAATGTAGCATGTGTAGGCCTACATTACACATTGTAATATTGTAAAACAATTTCCCCCTACCCGGCGAAACCATTACATTGCTGAACAAACCAATTATTTAAACAACCATGCACTGTTGTTGCTGCAGCCGCCTAGGCTTTATTATTTACTATTTCATATATCCTGCTCCAAAACCAAAGTACATATCAATACGATATCAACTATATGAACAGTACAAGATAACAGGGAAAACATTTGTAGAAAACGATTTTTGATTGCAGTTTTTGGGTTATCCATAATGATTGCTTGACAGTCCTCGATAACTCGATTACATGGTTGCACCCCCAAAGTTACATAGCATTACTTCCTTCATTCATTACAATAAAGGCCTCCTTGGGAGAGAATGCTGAATCCCATTGAAAACATTCAACAGCTAACCTGCAGCTCATCTATTGCTTGCTTTTTTTAATAGATTTCCTCATTTATCTTGCAGTCACCTCTTGTCATCAGTATGGTCCATGTTATTGGTTCACGGCTTGTTGCCAGGACAATCGAGATCACCAAGGAAACACTACATTCCAGTCATTGCTATGCACGATATGTTAGAGTGTGACCGCCAACGAAGAGAAGAGAACAAGATCAGTCTCTAGTACTATTTCACCTGGCAACCCAAAAGGCTGAGCAGACTTTGAGTGCTTTAGTGCTAGTGAATAAATGCAAATGACAACTTTGAAAACCATATGATATGAAATCCCAAAAAAGAAAGAACCGATGCTCTATAAACTCCAGCTGACGCACGACAACAAACCTGGAATAAATTAGGGCATATGCATCTGTTATATCGTGTATTTCCGGAAAAACATCATACAAACACAGGAAGATAATATGATGGGGGGGTGGGGGGGGGGGGATTGGAATAGGAGTAAGAGCACAGAAGGAAGAAATGTGTCCAAGAATCCAAATTTAGTCATTAGTTATTACCCCCCCACACCCACCCTTTAGCCACCTGGCAGTTAAACGGCTTCATGTGAAAATATAATGATAGGTTTGTATTGTCCTTTTCCTTGACAGGTTGGCAGCATAGCACATTTCCCTGCACATACATCTTACATTTCTTTCCCTCTAACTCCTTTTTTCTTTCCTTCAATAGTCTTTTAACACTGACACAATTTCTTGAGGTAACTGTTTCTTTGTACATTAAAAATATATATATTTTATACAGTTTTCCTGGCGATAGTTATGAACTGATGTTCATTATGGGCTGCTGTCATGGCAGCCTCCCTCATATACGTATTAGCAACAGCCAAAGTAGTTATGTCGACGATTTATAAGCTCCCACTCTCTGAGAGTGACAGAGAGAGAGAGAGAGAGAGAGAGAGAGAGAGAGAGAGAGAGAGAGAGAGAAGAGAGAGAGAGAGAGAGAGAGAGAGAGAGACAGAGAGAGAGAGAGACAGAGAGAGAGAGAGAGAGAGAGAGAGAGACAGAGAGAGAGAGAGAGACAGAGAGACAGAGAGACAGAGACAGAGAGAGACAGAGAGACAGAGAGAGACAGAGAGACAGAGAGACAGAGAGACAGAGAGAGAGACAGAGAGACAGAGAGAGAGAGAGAGAGACAGAGAGAGAGACAGAGACAGAGACAGAGACAGAGACAGAGACAGAGACAGAGACAGAGACAGAGACAGAGACAGAGAGAGAGACAGAGAGAGGAGCTAAATAAACATTGCAGGGATATGTAGTGGTTTAAGAAGGTAGCATTAGCTAGTGAGGTATTGGGGTCATGCTGATATTTTCCTCCTCGTTTATGTTAAATTGGCCGCAGCTGTGCATGTTGGGAATCGGTCCCAGGAGGACAAAACAGAGCACATATCCAAGCAGCTAACCCTCCAACGCCAGGTAGGCCTATACTGGTGGATCTTAAATGGCAACATTCTACCTGCGAAACAAATCATCAGCTCCCTGCTGTCGCCTTTTACTGCTCACTTCGCAGTTGAACTGTCCAGATATTCAAACTTTATGACAGCTGCTGCCAAGGTCTATATAAAAAAGAAAAAGGGTAAACAGTGTGATTACACATTGCGCAATGGCGAGAGCGGTGGTGGTAACTTGGACGAACGCTCATCAGCGTGAGAGGCTATTGGTGGGAAGTTCATGGTTAAGAGTGTGGCTCTTGTTATCCTATCCCTGCCGTATCCTTTGGTCACTATAAGGGCTGGTTAGAGCGCCACCATCAGGTCCAACAATATATGGGTTACAAATACTAAGGTGGCCCATGCCAGTCTTCTTCAATCAGCCAATCATTCAATCAAACTTTACTGATAAAATGCCTTTGGTGCAAAAATTCTATAAATTGTGCGAAACTCAATACAACAAAAACACTAAATAAAATTCATTTAAAATACAGACAAAATCAGATAATCCCAGCAACCCATTTATGTGGTTGATTTAAACAAGAAAAGGTTGCCGTATTTTTGCCTGATGCATTCTGGAGCATGCAGATGAATGTATAGCATGTGAAGGTGGTGTTGTTGAAGAACATCTAAATATATATGTATAACAACTAGGTACCACATGAGAACTGAGACCTCCACCTCGTTGGAGGTCTGCTTCAACTCAACTCAACAGCCTCTGTGTCTCTCTGGAAATACACTGGCTCAGGACCGGCCTCTATTGAAGAGCACTTGGGTTGAAAATGATGTTCGCTTTTATTTTCACCATCTCCAGAACCCCACCGTCCGCACAGAAATCTCCACGCACCGGTCTCCTCACACACACACACACACACACACACACACACACACACACACACACACACACACACACACACACACACACACACACACACACACACACACACACACCTCAACACACCAAGATATTTGCTCAGTACACGTGGAGAGTCAACCTTTCAAAAGGCAGGGACACTGTAGAAATATACAGTATATATCTTTTTTTCTTGGCTAATCCCATGTTGTTGGGATTGTTAAACGGAAGTAATACACAGTGACAGCCCAGGAGTGTATCTAAGACTACGACTGCAAGCAGTCACACAAGGTATTCACAGCCCACGCACCGCCTTCCCCACGCACCCCCTTCCCCACGCACCGCCTTCCCCACGCACCGCCTTCCCCACGCACCGCCTTTACCACGCACCGCCTTCCCCACGCACCGCCTTCCCCACGCACCGCCTTCCCCACGCACCGCCTTCCCCACGCACCCCCTTCCCCACGCACCGCCTTCCCCACGCACCGCCTTCCCCACGCACCGCCTTCCCCACGCACCGCCTTCCCCACGCACCCCCTTCCCCACGCACCGCCTTCCCCACGCACCCCCTTCCCCACGCACCGCCTTCCCCACGCACCGCCTTCCCCACGCACCGCCTTCCCCACGCACCGCCTTCCCCACGCACCCCCTTCCCTACGCACCCCCTTCCCCACGCACCGCCTTCCCCACGCACCACCTTCCCCACGCACCCCCTTCCCCACGCACCGCCTTCCCCACGCACCACCTTCCCCACGCACCTCCTTCCCCAGCGGCCGCCCTTTTCGAGCCACGTCTGGCAAAATGCTCGGTCGAAGTCGGACTCGAACCGGCGACCCTGCATCCGTGCCGTGTCTCAAAAAAATGTATGGTCGAGGTCAGATTTGAACCGGCAACCCTACGTCCGTGAGGCAGAAGCTGTACCACTACACTACATGGACATGTGTATATACATGTTCAAATCACACTATGTTTTGAGAGGGAGCGGTCTTCCGATAGTGTCAGATTATTTAGTAAACACATCTAAATAATCAAAGACATAGAGAGATGCACACACAAAGGCACAGACACACAGAGACACACACACACACAAACACACAGTCACAGTGGTTACATAGTAGATGCCGTTTATGTGCGATATTCTCCCACCTGCTGGCGAATTGGTGCATTATGCTTAAGAAAAATCACGTTAATTGACACTTTGACTTCATGGAAGATATCGCTACCAAATGTGTATCACATGTTAAGGGAGGTGTCCTCTGTGTGCATGCCAAGTTACAGGTTTCTGTTCCCTTTCGAAGCTGACTTATGGCTGATATAGTAATGTTCGATCATTTGCACATTATGAATTTGCCATAACTCTGCTATTTTTTACCCAATCAAAAATCGCTCAAAGATTTGAGCTCAGACAGGCCAATATATCATGAATCTGGAATCCGTTTTTCTTGGGAAGCTCTGGTTCGGTAGAAGAAGATTTTTGAAGGGATGACAAAATTTTCACTGTACAGCAACATTTATCATGACAGACTTTATGGTCCCAAGACGATCAAATGTTCAGCATGTGAAATAAGGCATATACACCGAGATTTTACCGGGGATATCTACAAATCCCCCAAATTTGAAAACTTTTGTTTACTCCACCACGGAGAAATAAGCGTTGCCAATCCAGAATAATAATAATAGCCATCCACGACATAACAATAGGTATCGACAGATACACTTTGAATACCTTACAAGGCGATCTCAGACTCCCAGGCTTTCATAGAGCGATAGGGAGACATTGCATTTGTGCACGCCGGTGAGAGAGGACAGCAGGAGCGAATGTGTATCTGTGTGTGTGTGTGTGTGTGTATGTGTGACAGTGTGAGTGTGGGTGTGCAGCTGAGAGTGAAAGAGAGCGAACGAGAGGGAGTGAGAGGGTGCAGAAGAAGGTGAAGAATAAGATTTTCACAGTAGATCACAGTAAATCCTCGGCTGATTCATGGTGCGCATTGATGAGCATGGCAGGGATAGATTTGGAAGAAGAAACGGCGCAGGAAGAAAATGAGAGCTGTACAGAGCAGCGCGCCTCCCCTGTGTGTGCTGCACGTGTCTCGGCGCTGTGCAGACCAGAAGGAGTTTGCAGCATGAGCGCTCCTTGCGTAATCGCCATCCAGAGATGGCGGGCCAAGCCTTCTGAAGGGGGTGGGTTGGTCGAGGGTATTGCACGTGTAGAGAGCCGAGGCACCATTGTTGTCTCTAGCTGTCACTGAGAGAAAGTGTCTCAGATGCTTCTTCCACCGCATGAGAAGAGGCGTCGTGGTCAAAGAGAAGAAGGATGATTACGCTGAGTGGTATTCGTAATCACATATAGAGGTTGTGTGTGTGTGTGTGTGTGTGTGTGTGTGTGTGTGTGTGTGCGTGCGTCCGTGCGTGCGTGCGTGCGTGCGTCCGTGCGTGCGTGCGTGCGCACGCACGCGTTAGTCCCTAGGTTTGGATTCCAAGTTACAGACATAAAGGTACAGAGTTAAAGCTGAATATTTGTTTATATGTGATTTTCTAAAGCGATGGATAATTTTCCATTTAAAATGTGGCGTTTTTGGGTGGTTTAACAAAATGTTCTCTGCAATTACGTGCCATCGAGGCCTGAGAACACACAGGTTTTTGTTCCAAACTAATTACAGCACCAGGTGAATTGAAAGTTGCTCGTTAACTCTAACGATGATGCATGCTCCAAGTGTGTCAGAATCGTTGCCCAATTCAGAACATGGTCATTGGTTAAAATGAGAATTTGCATAATTTTTGTCGTTCATTGCACACACACACACTCACAATTGTGCCATGCGTTGAAGATCACTCAAAGTAAAGTCATCTTATGGTATTTTCCTAGGACAAAGCACTCTCTGGAAGTGACTCCATTGAAACCACAATCCAAATGAAATAGCATATAAATCCTTAATATGTAACACGGCACAAAAACAACACCTGTGGCTGTGTACTAGAACACCATGATTTTCCCCTCGTTGCCATGAAATTGGGAGATGATTGACACACAGTAATATAAAGAAGAGCCAAATTGTCCTCTTACTAAATCCAGTACGTTTTCTATCTTTTTTATTACATGCTTACTTTACCCTCACAGGTTTTGGGAGCTGGTCTATGTTATTATTTATTTTGACTTAAATCTGTGTGTGTCAGCCTCTCAAGTCAAGAACAAACCATGTAAGTACATGTAAGTACTTACTTGACAAAAAAGTCAAACGAGGATTGTGCCGGATAAAAAAAAAAGAAAAACATTATCATTTTGTGGTAACTACACTCAAGTCAACATCGCACAATATCCAGCTCCCAGGGTGCACTGGGCCATGCCTAGTCTACAGAAACAGTCAAAAGTGTCTGTTCAGCCTCTCATCTTTGAGGAGGAGAATACGCCACTCATAGTCTGCTGAGACAGCACGTTTATTGAACTGTGTGAAATAAACGTATATATACTACTTTAAGAAGCTGTACAGTCAAAACCCAATGCTGGCTTGTCCTAGTTTCACCGAGATGTACACCTTTAAACGACACTATTCAGCAACCCATGTAAATAATATACTACTGATGCAAAATGTGTATATTTATTTACGATGAACAGGATAGGGTTCATGAATAAAACAATTGCGCTTCCACAATCTTGGTGACGCACATGCCGGGGTTGTATTATGAGGGCCTTCAACTCTCTCTGCACCGATAGATGAATACTACATACATTCTGCAGCCAACGGTGTTATTTCTTAAGCTTGTCAGCCATCCTGATGTTTTTATTAGCGTTTCACATTGAATATCAGTCTGGCCTTGGCTGGGCTGCAATGGACCCTTTTCACAGGTCGTCAATAAATAGAGGAAAGTAACTTCCTGTTCCTGTAATTGTAACACTAGGTTTTATTTATGTCTCTCGCAGCACCCACCATGGTCAATGTATATTTACCTGACTAGTTGTGTCTATACTGCTGCACTACCACACGTAAATTCAAATTCTAATTAATACCCAAAATTAATTAATCAGATATAATTCTTAACAATAGACTATTGTCATAGCAAACTGAGCAAAAAGGAAATAATGAACACTAAATAACTACCTGGAGAGTTATTTAGAGGTTATCTTCCTTGACCCAACGCACACAGCACACTCTCTCTCTCTCTCTCTCCTCTCCCTCTCCCTCTCCCTCTCCCTCTCCCTCTCCCTCTCCCTCTCCCTCTCCCTCTCCCTCTCTCTCTCTCTCTCCTCCTACTCATGAATTGTCCTTCTACTGGACTCTCTCTTAATCTCCTTATGTTTTGCATGTGGACAGGCACACACACACACAAACCGACCCAGTTTTAGACAGTTATTCACACAGGTTACATTATTGTCTTGTCTAACCTTAAAACAATGAAATCACCTAAGAATGTGGTTGTGTCCTATTATAACCCGGTCTCTCTCTCGCACTATTTCTGTCGTTGAACTTCCTCCTTCCTTTTTCTTCGATCCTTAAGTATTCCCTCTCCTTCCTTCCTTCCTTCCTTCCTTCCTTCCTTCCTTCCTTCCTTCCTTCCTTCCTTCCTTCCTTCCTTCCTTCCTTCCTTCCTTCCTTCCTTCCTTCCTTCCTTCCTTCCTTCCTCCCTTCATCCCTCCCTTATAATTTATAATCCTCCCTTCCTCCCTCCCTCTCTTATAATTTCAAATTCTTCCTCCTTCCTATATCGTTTCTAATCATTCCTTCCTCCCTACCTCCCTTCCTTCCTTCCTTATCATTTCTAATTATTCTCCCATCCTTTCCTCCCTTCTATCCCTGCTTCTTCTCCTCCCTTTCATTCTTCCTGTGCATCACCTGATGTGTTCTTTCATTTCATTCACATCTCTACCGTCTCCATCT
The DNA here is from genome assembly GCA_026745465.1 of Lota lota. Classification (NCBI taxonomy): domain Eukaryota; kingdom Metazoa; phylum Chordata; class Actinopteri; order Gadiformes; family Lotidae; genus Lota; species Lota lota. The sequence continues at coordinate 1,762,588 of JACYXH010000658.1, forward strand.
TTGGTCTCATGGATTCCTCTCTCTCTCTCTCTCTCTCTCTCTGGTCCACCCCCCCCCCCCCCTCCCCCCCCCTCCCCGCGCAGGACTACACGCTGACCATGTACTTCCAGCAAGCGTGGCGGGACAAGCGGCTGTCCTACTCGGAGATCCCCCTCAACCTGACCCTAGATAACCGGGTGGCCGACCAGCTCTGGGTGCCCGACACCTACTTCCTCAACGACAAGAAGTCCTTTGTGCATGGCGTCACGGTGAAGAACAGAATGATCCGCCTGCACCCCGACGGCACGGTGCTGTACGGCCTGAGGTGAGATTGCTATCTGCTGTCGGGCCACTCCGTTCCTGTCTGCTCTTACACGATCCTAATCAGCCGCCATGTTTACTGCCATGAGGGGAAAACGCACGGGGACACCGAGCGTACGTCTCTGGATTTGGCTCTGCCTACACCGTTCTTATCTGTAACATGGTGTTATTTGGACGGTATGCCACCACGATTATGCAGTTAATGTTATGTTATGGGAGTACCGAAATCAGTACATTATCAAGATATGAGGTGCGGGTGGGTGGGTGTGTGCGTGTGTTTATGTGTTTGTTGGTGTGGGTTTGTCATTTTTCTGTAAGGAGAAATCAAGATGATGATGCAGATGATGCAGTTAATGGCATGCCTGTGCGAATTCTTTGAGGTAAACAAAAGATAGATAGTTTAGGACACACAATAACTTTATTGCAATTATAAATCAAAAGCAGCAAATCAAATTATAACAAAGAGAAACTGTTCAAACGCCTTTGTAGGAAATGCACTGTAAAAAAATAAAAATAACCATGGTAATATTGCATAAGATGCTGCACTATAGTTGAGAAACACGAGTATTATTAACATCATTCACACTATTTAGATCCTAAAAGTTGTATTCTTAGGTGTCAATGCTGCATGGCCCATGGCCCATGTTGCATCATTCGTCTAGACAAAATGGAGGCAGATTTGTAACGCCGCCAAGTCCTCTTAAGTAGCACAGTCATCGCAAATCATATCTTAAAGCATCAATACACTGATCACCCCAGCACTTAGTCACGCACAGATACTGGCTTTCGATCGGAAATCCATCAGATCCAAAAAGAGGTGGCAAGACGATATCCTCGTTGGATGAAACTCCTCCTGGTTGTGGCCGTCCCTTTGTGTTTTCTGAGTTGATGAGCGAGCGGTTCTCCAACAACACTGCCATGGTGTTTCATTAGTTTATCCTTGGCAAATGGACCTTTAATGCCCCCCCCCCCTTTCATACAACTCCATAAAAAAAAGGTTATTGAAAACCATCACAACTTAACGGCCATAATGTGTGCTCATCTGTGTGTAGCTCTGGTCGGGGGTGGGGGGGGGGGGGGGGGGGGGGGGTGGGGGGGGGACTGAGGAAGACGAGAGAGCAGTCGAGGAGGTAGGAAAGGTAAAAGGGGTGAAGGTCAGAGCCTCCTGCGGTAGTGGTGGCGTTCACATGGGGGCAAGGGGGCGAGAACGGTACACAGACAAGCAAACAGGTACAAGACATTTCAATACAAGCAGCGGCAGATGTAACACTACTAGGTCAAACGATAATGAAGCGGGTGCATGACTAGAAATAAATGATTCATTTCAATTGTGAAATAGGTAGGATGGTGAAATGACAGAAGTAAACAAAGAACAAAAGAAACAACAATCAAATAAAAGAGACAGATGAATGGGTTATTGTCAGTCAGGTTTACTCTTTGCAATCACACCCTTATACCTTTGAGGTTAACTACCGACCCTTGCCGTTATTATTTTGTTATTTTTCATTTTGGATGGGAGCCGTCTTAGAGCTGTCAAGAGCTATGTTAAAGAGAGAGAGGAAAAAAATGTTGCTGTAACGTACTTCTAAAGAAAAGGTTTCTGACTTTTTAGAACCAGTGGCTGCCATCTCTTCCATAGAAAATAATGGTAATTGGACCCTCAGGCAGAAAGTCATGTTTTATGGAGCAAAAACAAGAGAAAGGGCTTGGATTTATAAAATGTGGGCAATTATGTAGCAGTTCACAAAGCACATCTCTCACCAAATTAATTTGGCACTTTTTTGTGTGTCTGTGTCAAAGATTGTATCTCATTGCTTTCAGAACCTAATTTGTATTTAAATCTCTACAAATGTTCAGCTTTTATGTTCTCCTTTCATGTTTTCCTTTCATGTTTTGTTTATTTTGCAGTCCATTGCTAGGTGTAACCCCTTGAAATTGTTCTATTGCTACTATTTTTTAGTTTTTATTGAAAGCGACGGTGAATTAAAATGTTTGGACGGTTAGATACATGACATTAATGAACAGGTAGGGGTAAGACTTCTTGCTCAAGGAAGTTTCCGGTAGACTGCAGACATCGACATAGCTAGCCAGTACTAGCTCTAAATTAGCAGCCAGAGCCACCTCTCCAGAGAAAGCAGTTTACCAGGTTACTTATAAACACTGGATTGCAATACAAAGTGCTTGGACTGTTGGATGCCCAATGTGAAGTTTGGACGTAAACATGCGTGATGGATTGTTTGGTGCCACGGTGCAAATTCTAACGATTTAGATTGAGGGTTTATGAATATGTCCCCAAGACCTCTTCAAAGTTGTGACCCGGACTCAAAGTTCAACATGAGAAAATGCTGAATATTATGTAAGTAGGTGATCAAGAACAAACTAAGGACATATAGTGCATAAAGAAAGAAGGGTACAAAACAAAGTGTGTGAGTATGTATGTGTGTGTGTGTGTGTGTGTGTGTGTGTGTGTGTGTGTGTGTGTGTGTGTGTGTGTGCGTGTGCGTGTGTGTCTGTGCGTGTGTGTGTGGGTGTGATTGGGCGTGTGTGTGCATCGGCATGTGTGTGTGTGTATATGTGTGTGTGTGTGTGTGTGTGTATATGTGTGTGTGTGGTGTGTCTGTGTGTGCGTGTGTGTGTGTGTGTGTGATTGGGGATGTGTGTGTTTGTGCATGTGCACGTGTGTGTGCAGTGAATTTATGGGGACTTCTCATAACACGCCAGCCGCCTGGCTCTGATACATGAAGAAGGATGAAGTACAAAAGGTTGCTAATGAGTTATGGCCCCTTCTTATTGCTTAGCTGTCCAAAATATAATATACAATAGCAAAGTTATGCTGTAATATATCTTTTCAACATACAAAATTTGTCAAAAAGGGACAAGGTAATATTGCTTGGGGCCTGAACATATATTTTGGACGGTTGCAGACCCTTCAAAATATTGATGTACAATATATTGACTCTAACCTGAACCTTTATCAGGGCACGGATGTTGTGTATGTTTATTTATTGCTTTTCATCTGATAAATTTTTTTATAGATTTTTTTATGTTGATGTTGACCGTGCGTTCATTACCTCTGTTCCTGTGTGCAGGTTTTTTTTGTGCGTCTGTGGACAGGATATCTGAAAGTGTAATGCATGGATTTGCACAAAATTTGGTAGGATTGTTGGTCACTGACTAAGGAACAGCTGGATTACCATCACTCCAATTGACAAAGAAAGTGTGGCAGAGGGTGTGGCACTGTTGCGCGTATGTGTTTACATCTGGGAACAAGCATTGCAACAACACTTTGGAAAATGGGAATGTTAAATGGAATCTGTGAAGGAAGAACATGAAACGAGAATTTGCAAAAAGTGGGCTTTGTGGTGTTTGTTGCATTGTGTGTATTTGTCGGTCTGACTGAACCTGATTATTCAAAAGGTCCAGGGTGGGGGGGGGGGGTGCATATCACAAATATTCCCATTGCTTCTGAATGGATTGACATAGCATCCCAAAATATGCTTGACCGTGGGCTGGAGGACAGATGATTCACTTTTCACACCAATTGGCTCAAAGGGGTGTTGCAGTGGGTGTGGTCTATCACAAAAATCCACGTAACTTAGGTACAGAGAAATGTAGCAGATTTGGTGCAAAACTTGGTAATGGGCTGGGAAAGTACTTTTCCTTTCAGATCTTTTTCACCAATTGTCTGAAAGGGGGTGTGGTACAGCGTGGCATTTCACAAAACAGCAGGTAACTTAAACTCAATCACATATCTCCCCCAACTCCTATGGGGAGGTTTGTCTTGGGGAGGTTGGCCACACCCATTAAAGCTCACCCTGTCCATCCGGGCCACGCCCACTAAGGGTTTTGACATGTCGCTGAAGGGGACTTAGTGCTGCCAGCCCTGGCAGAGGTCTGTGTGCCCGAGTCTCCCACTTTCTAGTAGCGTTTCTGTTTATAATGTACGACTACTTA
>JACYXH010000658.1:1771841-1776841 GCA_026745465.1 Lota lota
TATTACAAAACTCAAAATGGTTATTATAATGATCAAGACTTTAGAAGATTGTCTGCTACTGATTCACTCAACTATGACCCCTTTGTCATCACATGAAATATACTGTGCATCTGCATGCAATGTATTTGAATGGCGATTCATGGTATAAAGGGTAAATGTATTAACTACCGTACTCTGGTGGAAGCTACATAGACACTGGCATGATTCACCATAACACTGTTACATTGTGTTGTTAGGGCAAGCGCCCTTTTAGGCGTTGGTCGCAGGTGTGGCGAATTGGGTGGTGATTTGATGTTGGTTGCGACAGTGTTTTTGTTTTGAGTGATGAAGAGAGACAAAACACGCTGGCTCAGTGAATACATCTCCTGGTTCCTTTTGTTCCCATCAACTCCTGCAGTACCTTTATTCCCTTTGTATTGCCTCTACTATACCACAGTTAACAAGTATGCTTCAGGGAGGGACAATGCTCATGCAGCGGTGCTAGCGAAGACAGCCCTATGTTCTCTATAGCCTAATGAGGATGACCTTCCCGTGGACATGATCATACATTGTGTTCCCCGTCCGCCCGCTATTGTTGATCACACCGGTGGGAGAAACAGTAACAAAAAGCACCTTAATCAAACCTAATTGGGGGACCTGACAGTTGTTCTGTTAAAATGGCCGCCCAGCTTGTTACCGCTTAATGTTACGCTTGCTTGTCTCATACTTTACACTACACGATGCTCGTTTAAAACCTCTGGCTCTCACTGGAGGAACGGATGGGAGGGAGGGAGGGGAGGGGAAGAGAGGGGGAGAGAGAGAGAGAGAGAGAGATACACACTTACAGAGCATGCTTAGTAGGGACCTTGGTGTGTGTGTGCAGTGTGCTCAAGAAACATGACATGTGCCTATATGTGCAGGCGTGAGCATTTGCATGTGAATAAAACACAGAATGTGTGGTTATCAATGTCAAGTTGAACACGTGAAAATGTTTTAAAGTTTGGGAAATACTATCCTGTCTGCTGTCTGTGCCATGCAAGACCCAGAGAGAGAGAGAGAGAGAGAGAGAGAGAGAGAGAGAGAGAGATACACTTTATACACTCTTAGTATTCCACATTTTACTTTTTATATATTTAGTATTTAATATTCGACTATTTGATATGTATATATATATGTATATATATATATATATATATGTATATATATATATATATATACACATATCAAATAGTCGAATATATATATATATATATATATACATATCAAATAGTCGAATATATATATATATATATATATATTGTATTTAACGTTTTATATTTTGACCTCCTAATTTTTCACCCGCTTTGGCAAATGTTAACATTTGTTTCCCATGCCAATAAAGCTTTTTTGAATTTAACTGAATTGAATTGAATTGAAAGAGAGAGAGAACCAGTAAGAAAGAGAGGGGGAGAGAGAGAGAGAGAGAGAGAGAGAGAGAGAGAGAGAGAGAGAGAGAGAGAGAGAGAGAGAGAGAGAGAGAGAGAGAGAGAGACAGAGAGAGAGAGAGATGGATGGAAAGAAGGAAGGAGGGATAGCCTGTCGCCCCCAGTCTCCCTGTGAGACTTTGGCCCCCGACAAGAGGGGGGAGAGAGGAGCTCCAGTCAGTCATCTCCTGGCTCCTCTCCAGTGTTACCCAGGGCTTGGACGGCCCCGGAGTCCCGTCACACCCCTGGATGTCAGCCAGCGAATGACGTGATGCCGTTTAATAAAATGTGACAGGTTGAATTAATAAATGAATTCATGTAAAATAGAATTTAACAACCAAGCACTTTCAATTATGTATCAGGCTTTTTTTTTCACCCTCATTTTGACAATTTGTTTTTTCTTTCATTGAGACAAAAGTTAAATTGCTGACCCTGAATAATTTGCTACTTTTTAATCAGCTACTACTACTGGTTGTTCAGTGGGCGGTGTTTTGCTGGAAAAGAGTGATGAGAACTGCGGCATATTGTTGATTAGGAAGTTCCTTCGTTTTGTCGATCACCTAATTACAATGCAAGAGCATAAGTGTAAAGCAGGGGAAAGTGAAAATGAGATGTTAAAAGGGTATTCATCAAATTAAGGATTCCAAGATATACTTTACATACAGTCCAAAAACGTTGTATGATTAATACTAATGATGGAACCTTTATTCCAGCGTTGCTGATAATAGACAATATTTAGTGTAGCTCCAAATGAACAGAGGCCATTAACAGACAATGAACTCTTTGGGTAAGTTACTTCCATCCTTCGAGCTGCGCTGTAGAGGAAAGGTAAACCAATACATTGGTGATACATTATCGACAGTTGCTGAAGCTCACTAGCCTGTGACAGTAAAGTGTTAAAAGAGTAGGCGAGCCTGAACTGCCTTCCAGTGACTAGACTGTTAATGGAGGCTAATGGAGGTGAGATGGCGGTTTGGCAGCCTGTTATTCCTTCTCTCTAAGCTGGAGCTCTGTCTGTGTAATCATAACCAACCCCTGTAGCAAGGAGCAGAGTGGCCGATGATGGCTTTGACTTGTTCAGTGATTCACATCTTTAAGTATTCTATAGTTTGTCATTTAGGAGGCACAAATGCTCCAGTGTTTGGCATGTACAAAAAAAAACACGGATCTAGATTTTGTCTCAGTGCAAAAACAATCTATGTTGACAATACCTACAAGTATAGATCACACATTATACAACTGTTGTTATCGTATATCAGTTTGTTGACACTACACAGTAGCTGGAATATAGATTTGGAAGACTGTCTCTTATACAGGCTCCTAAAAAAACACAGCTATAACACTTAGTACAATTTAGTTACTTATATTTGTATTTGAATTGAGTTGAGTTTGTTTTAGTTGTTCAGTAAATTCTTTACATTTCGCTTTAGCTTGGGCCAGCTGATCTGAAATGAGGTGTGGAAGCCCTATTATATGATAGACCCCCCCGTTGCGGTATTGAGAAATGTCAACCCCTTTACATTGTGGGTCAGTGTTATACGAATGTTTCACCATCTTCAGGTGTGCTGTCATCCTAGCAGCCTACGCATCTGTGCACCTGTTTAATAAATAAATTCAAAGGCTACGTTCACTCAAGCGTTAAATATAAAACACTTTTGTCTTGTCGTGTAATTCTGCCTGGGGTGGTCTGTGTGTGTGTGTGTGTGTTTCTGTGTGTATGCATAAATATATGTACACACACATGCGCGCACGCACACACACACACAGCATCCTTTAACTGACCTGGTTGATTGTTGCAGACAGTACAGCGGTACAAGGGCCCTTCAAACACACACACACACACAAAGTCTTATTGACAACACTTTGTCAATAACCTTTGACGCCATGAAACTACAACCAAGTAATGGTTGTATTTTTTGCACCAGTGGTCCAAGTCATATGGACCCAGACGTCCTGCCCTCTTCCACTCACTCCCAGTGTCCATCAGCATCCTATTTCAGAAAACCAAGAGCCTGGGTCCTCTTGGGATGTTATGCTCACTGAGAGGGTTAACTATTTTTTTGTTGGTTGCTTGAACTTAACAGAATTTAATTACATATGCTGGCTTGTGAATTCCCAAATGTCCTCCTCTTTCCTTACTAGGCCTCACTCACAGAGGACGGCAACATGTGGAGGCCATTTTCTTTTTAATTGGATGCCAGGAATAAGATTAAAGGACCTTTGAACCAAGTGCTATCAAAGAGTCATCGGAGGTGCATTTTGAATAGTGCCAGCTTCCTCCGCAGCTGTATGAAGGGGAGTGAGGATGAGACAGTGTAATCGTTTTATTTGCCACGTTTTTATTTGTATTGGTGTACTGTGCACTCGTGGAGGAGCGATCATGTGGCCCCGTGCCACCAGGTATTTCCTATGTTATATGAACTGCAGCTGTTTTCGTTTTTTATGGGCCAAAAAAGCTGATTTGATGCATGCCGTAGATCAACGGTTGTAGTGGTGGGAGGAGACTTGTTATGGCACAGTGTGCGTATGAACTCACTTCCCCTGCTGTGCACAATAGTGTGGGTGATGAGTCGTCATTGAGGTACTTAGTGGTGCGATAGTTTACATTTTAGCTGTATTACAACATATGAGTGTGGGCTCATTTTGCATGATTGTTTTTATGAAAAACCTCACGTTTTTTAATACGTTGAGAGACTCATTATTTTCTATGACTCTTCAGTGACTATAGGGACTATGTAGTGCCTGATGGAAAACAGCAGACCAATCTTCTCTCAGCCAATATGTCGTACTCTCATAGCCTAAATTAGACAACTTCATTTCCGGCGATGGACAATCAGCGGCAAGGTTTTCTGAGCAACACGTTTATGGTCATCCAAGAAACGAATCTTAGCCCATTAAAATAAATCAATTGAGACATTATTTCATAAAGCCATATGTACGGTCCCTTTGGTGAGATGGGAGATATATTCTCAGGCTTCTGGTTACTGTACTTCTATCTCTTCTGATACTATCAGGGGTGATTTCGTTTCATTTCCAGCATTTTGTCACCGACTTCAGAATGCATAAAAACAAGGCACTGATGTTGCCATAGCAGAGAATATTGTATTGTTGACCCTACAGACATCCTACCTCAGCTTGCTTTGGTTTGAATTACAAACTGATTACACAAAACATTATTACACTGATTACACAAAAAAAGGCACAAAAATGTATGAATAAATAAAGGGTAAGAGTGGGACCCCTCTCTTACCTCCTCCTATTTTATTCTTTGCTCTGCATTAAATCCTCCCTTCTCCTCGCCCATGCACACTGTTTAGTGCGTATCCTCTGGCATACCTCTGATGTTTTAAACATGAGGTTAACGCTCTCTCTCTCTCTCTCTCTCTCTCTGTCTCTCTATATTTTTCTCTTTTCATCCCTACTTCCTACAGCTCTTGGTCACTTAAAAACCCAACTTCTCTCTCTTCTCTCTCTGTCTCTCTCTGTGTCTCTCTTCTCTCTATCTCTGTATCTCTCTGTGTCTCTCTCTTCTCTCTCTCTCACTCCCTCTCTCTCTTT
>JACYXH010000658.1:1779341-1814341 GCA_026745465.1 Lota lota
ATGAATCTTAAATAAAACATGAACCTCATTTAACATTTTGCCATACGCAACTTGCTTTACAACTTGCTTTGCCGCTACCAGAAGAACAGTATTGCGTAATTTCATAATCAATTCTTAATGTCACCTTAAAACAAGCATCACAAGAGAGAGTATACACAAAAACAAAAATAGAAGTTGACATCCTTCATTATTACAGAGGACTCAAGCCTACTGCCATCAATAGACCCTTTTGGCAGAGGTGTCATCGTGGGAAGGACACCTACGATGCGTCTGTGATGTACCCGGGGTACATCACAGACGCATCGTAGGTGTCATCGTGGGAAGGACACCTACGATGACACCTACGATGACACCTACGATGACACCTACGATGCGTCTGTGATGTACCCGGGGTAGTCGACGTAGCTTCTCTAGTTCACTTTAGTCGGCCAGCCGTGCCCCGGTGCAGAGAAAGAGCAGACTCCTGGTTAGTGTTATGAGCGGCACCTGTGTTTGTCCTGCAAAGAGACGCCTCGGTGAAAAGGGTCTCTACTGGCGCCCGGAGCCGTTCCTCGGATCCTGCGCACGGTTCCCGATCCGGCAGGAGTGGGCTCGGGAACGGAGGTTCAGAGGACCAAGGGGATCTTACGGGGTCGGACGTCCTGGAGCAGCAGGTTTCCCTCGTGTTAAGGGACACTTTATCTTGAGCCAGCTCTCCCCCCCCCCCTTGCCCTTGTTCCAGATGGTTACACGACGGATGACATTGAGTTCTACTGGCGCGGAGGGCACAACGCTGTCACGGGCGTGGAGAGGATAGAGCTGCCCCAGTTCTCCATCGTGGACCACAAGCTCATCTCCAAGAATGTCGTCTTTTCCACAGGTATTTCACTCCCCCGTTGATGTGGCAAAGCTGCCAATGCCTTTGACCTGACCTCTGGTTCGTCTGTGTTATGTGTTCACAGTGGCTTTCTCTGTTATTTGTGGTTACTTCAGTCGTTAAACAGGGAAAACGCTTCTTGCTGCAGCAGTAGTCTCTCCTGCAAGTATGCCAAAAGTTTAAATTAGTTGTCTTAGTCACTATGACATTAGGTCTAGAGTAGTGTGTTTGTGCGTTGAGTGTGTGTGTGTGTGTGTATTCATGTGTTTGTGTGTATTTATGTGCACGCAAGTGTCTGTGTCTATGTGTTTGTGAGTGTGTGTATTCACGCGCACGAGTTTGTGTGTGTGTGGGTGTATGTGTGTGTGTGTGTGTGAGTGTGTGTATTCACGCGCACGAGTTTGTGTGTGGGTGGGTGTATGTGTGTGTGTGTGTGTGTGTGTGTGTGTGTGTGTGTGTGTGTGTGTGTGTGTGTGGGTGTATGTGCGCGTGCACATGCATAGTTGGCCGGCCCCCTCAGACTCACTCCCTATATTGGGTAAATTGGTCCCATTGATAGGTCAGGCTGGGGTCTGGGGTCTCTGAGCTCATGTGTCATTCTGAAATTGACTTTCCACTCACTGGCTGGTAAACACACACACACCCACCATGGACGAAATATCCCCACCGCCTCACTCTCCAACATCATGTTCCCTCTATCTGCTGCTCTATTTCTCTCCGCCCATATGGAGCTCAGAAATAGAATATAAATAAACCTATCATTGCAAAGGCAGTTAGTTGAATGCAACACAACGTTTTCCAGGCTATACTTTTTGTGTAAAAGTGTTTATGAGAGATTTTGCGAGACTAGAAGCCAATATATACCTGGTTGGCATTCCCAGTGTTTCCTCTCATTGTTATCAATAATAACATATTTGCTGCTGAAAACGTAAACGTCGAATGTATATGCAGTTGAATTTCATTATCTTTCCCCCTAGGAACATATTTAACAGCCATAAAGATGTTTGGTACTGAATGAGTGTTACAGATTAACACAATAGTACAGCAGTGGAAGGCTGACAATAAGCGCCTCGTGGGCTACAGTGACCTTGTCAAAAGCCCCGGTGTATACACAGACACACACACACACACACACACACACACACACACACACACACAGACACACACACACACACACACACACATCCCAATCAGAAACTGTTTGAGCTACTGCCGTCGGGGAAGCGGTACCGAATCCTCGGGGCCAAAACCCAGAGGATGACCAACAGTTTTTTCCCCCCAAGCAGCCAGGCTCCTGGAAAAATCCATTACCCCCAAACCAACCCCACGCACACCAAAACAACCCATTATTTGATTATCTGCATTGTTTTGGTCTGTATTTTGCACAGCATATTTAGTTGTTTTTTTGCACTACCACTGTGGCTGGTACCACTTGAACACTTGTATTAATGTTGCTACTTCTTATAATTGATTATTACGTCCTTTGTTCTTGTGATCTTGTATTGCTATGTGACCCTGGGGCGGATTCTGAGGCGTCAGCAGGAAGCAGTTAGTCCAGCACAAATCCCTGCTCTGACGCCTGTCCTCTGTGCTTGTCTTGGCGTTGCCAATCATTAGGATTTGACGATATGGCGTTTCACCTTGAACCTGCCATTTTTGCTCCGTACCTACGATATCTTCTTACCTCACAGCAGGATGATAATTACAGGGTTCTCGGGGGCGGCACAGCAAGAGCGTAGCTAACTGAAATGGCAACGTTAAGCGATGGCTTTCTATTTAGAGATAAGCTTTTGAGGATTTGTTGGTGTTTTTCAAGAATAAAAAAGAAATTCTGTCTTTCCTTTTGCCCCCCTGTTCCTGACATGACCTACATTTCAATTCCAATGCAATGGGCTTCCGGCTTCTCTCTCTCTCTCTCTCTGTCTCTCTCTCTCTCTCTCTCTGTCTCTCTCTCTCTCTCTCTCTCTCTCTCTCTAACTCTCTCTCTCTCTCTCTCTCTCTCTCTCTCTCTCTCTCTCTCTGTCTCTCTCTCTCACACACACACACACACAAACACACACATTCAAACCAGTGGTGATTTGGTTTATGCAACCCATAACAAAATACAGCTAATTCCCAGAGGTCTAAAGAATGATGACCAGCACAGTTTGACTTCACCAAGGCTTTGCCCAAGGCCTATTTCAAACACTGCACGGGTAAGCAGAAAGAGAACATGGAAACCCTAGACAGACGGACCAACCATGGGGCAATAAATCGTTCGTTCACCGGCTTCACAATGTGGTGATTGCAGAGAGTGCTGATGACACAGAGTAAGAGACACCATGCTGGATATCTCTGGTTAGGGGAGACAGAGAGAGAGAGAGAGAGAGAGAGAGAGAGAGAGAGAGAGAGAGAGAGAGAGAGAGAGAGAGAGAGAGGGAGAGAGAGAGAGAGAGACAGAGAGAGAGACAGAGAGACAGAGAGAGATACACAGAGAGAGAGAGAGAGAGAGAGAGAGAGAGAGAGAGAGAGAGAGAGAGAGAGAGAGAGAGAGACAGAGAGACAGAGAGAGAGAGAGAGAGAGAGAGAGAGAGAGAGAGAGAGAGACATACACAGAGAGAGAGAGAGAGACAGAGAGAGAGAGATACACAGAGAGAGAGAGAGAGAGAGTGAGAGAGAGAGAGAGGCCTCCATGTAACAGGTTAGCAGGGCTTGAGTCACAACACATCAGTCATCCCCCACATTATCGTGTGGACGCTGCCAAAGAAACCACACCTGCTGTCTGTTTTTCTCCAAAAGTTTGGAAAAACAAAAGACAAACAGCAACTATAATCTCCGTCATCTGTTCTCCCCCCCCCGCTCTCCACCCCCCCCCCCCCCACCACCCCTTTGCGTGAAGGTTCCTACCCTCGGCTGTCCCTGAGCTTCAAGCTGAAGAGGAACATCGGCTACTTCATCCTGCAGACCTACATGCCCTCTATCCTGATCACCATCCTCTCCTGGGTCTCCTTCTGGATCAACTACGATGCCTCGGCTGCCAGGGTGGCTCTCGGTGAGGCCTGTCCCTCCAAAGTGGACACACACACACACACACACATTTCTTCAGCCACAGTGACTCACTCACTCATCAAAGTGCTTTTCCATCACTTGAATGAATATAAATAGCTGGGAATTGAAGTTGATGGAGCAATGCTCAAGCTATGTCAACAAGTACATCAACACATACATGATTCACCACTCTTTTTGGTGCTGTGATTATTAGGGCTACCGATGATGGAGAGTTTACCCTCTGCTTGTACTACCCAGCAAGAAGCAGCTGATAATATAATCATACAAACTATAACAAACTACCTTCCTGTTTTGTTGTAACTGGCACTTCTAATACTATTCGGAACACATTGGAAATCTTTGGAAGGTAATTAAGAGTGTATTCCCCTAAAATTACAAGGAGTTTAGCTACTGTACAACTTTAAGTTAATGGAAGTGTCTAATGGAAAGTGGAAACTCCTCTTCTGGACGCACAATGATGAATGTGGAATCTTAACAACTGGGCAGAATCTGGGTAAGACGGGCAAATGCCATTATACAGATATCTTGCAGTATCCCTTTTAGTTATTTTCTAAAAGCCCAGAGTGATAGATGAACAATCGTCTATGCTGATTTGGGTGCCTCTGTGGATTTTGGAAGTCAAACTGTCATCCCCGATTATGTAACTCCCTGTGTAGCCCGTGGGAGCACTCTGGCTCCGTGCTGCTTTGTGTTTACGGACAAACACCGGCTTCCTTTCTTTCTTTCAAACCGCCTCTGTCCATCCTCAAACCTGTCCATCGCTGGTGCTGGGAAAGCCAAGGCAATCTGCTTGATTGAAGGCATTAACCTGCATTAAGACAGCCCAGCACCAGGCATGCAGGGGAAATGATGAACGGACAAACAAACCACCACAGACACAACACAAGAAGAGTAATGTTCCGTAATGGAAGTGGGCGGAGATCGTCTGAGAGAGTGCCTTGACGGGTGGACTGTGAACTGTTTTACCGTGTTCGGCGCACTTCATAAACTTTGATCTGGTTTCGGAGCATTAGCATAGAAGCGCTTAGCGAAGGCTGTTTGACAGAGCCGGCACGGTGTAAAAAATCCTTTTGTCATCGTTTGTTTAGCCGTTGCGGCAAAACGATTGCAAAGCTTTTCCAGAATGCCATTTGGAGAGCTGGTTTGTCTGACGGTCGGTGGCAGCTGTGTAACAGTTGTAGTGACTGTTTGCACACACACTCGGAATTGGCCCTAAACCATCGTGCCATGTTCACTGTTGCCATACAGGAGCCCCTGTATAAAGGTAACATGCTATACACATAAAGCCCAAAGTAATCAATCATTCAAATAAGGATCCGGAATTAGGTTTATAATGGATTTTAGAATTGAAAAGTTTCTTCACTTCAATCGATAAAAAAGTCAGTAGACTTCCTGTTTATTGGTGGAGTTGATTTAATTTGGTTCAGTAAGCGTTCACACTGTACTTTGCTTATGGGCGAACCAACAATTGTAAACAAACGCCTTGCGATCTAGCGGGTTGCTTGTCTATTGAACAGAAGATCTATGGTAAACTCACCAAAAAGTATCCTGGTTTCCTGACAATAATATATATTGTTGAGGACGTTTCTTGACTTTTATCTACCGGGCGACAGAATCCTGTTTCAAACATTCTGTCACAAAATAATTCACATCATTTATAAAAACACCATTTCCAGTTGAGAAACTGTATGATGCGGTCGTCAGACCGTAATTCAATGTTTTTCTTCTGTGTTTATGTCTACCTGACTCAATGTTGATAGTCTTAGTTTGCAGCAAAACTTTCCACCTTCAATCCATCATGCACTCTTTTTTGGTTTACATTCCATAATTGGTTTGGATCCCCCGGTTAAAAGAGGTTTCTTTATTTTCTTTTATGCGGTCTCCTCCTAGGCATCACCACGGTGCTCACCATGACGACCATCAACACCCACCTGAGGGAGACCCTGCCCAAGATCCCCTACGTCAAGGCCATCGACATGTACCTGATGGGCTGCTTCGTCTTTGTGTTCCTGGCCCTGCTGGAGTACGCCCTGGTCAACTACATCTTCTTCGGCCGAGGTCCCCAGCGGCAGAAGAAGGCAGCAGAGAAGATATCCACAGCAAACAACGAGAAGATGCTGATGGATCCGAATAAGGTTGGGGTTGGGGGTGTTTAATCCGCGCCGAGTACGTCGTCGTCGTGACAGCTGAAATAATGTCATCCTAGCCTCGTAGTGCACGGAAGCCAATCCTGTTCTGTCAGGCATTCTGCTTTCTGATATATCTGTGTTTTTCAACATGTAAATAATTTACCTAAAATAATATGGCTCTGGAATTCGTACACATTTTTGTCTAGTTCCACCGTTATATTGAGTTATATTAAACCTCCACAAGAACCATTAACCTGAGTGTCTGTCTGTAATTACAGTGGCTGGTGGGTAATGTAGTTGGGAGAGATGATACTCTGTATTCGAGGATGAAGCAGAGAGATCTGGATGGCCGTGACCCGATGTGGGAGCCAATCTTCATGGATGATGCAGCGTTAGGACTAGGAGATCCAAAGAATAAGGTACTGCTTAAAGTATACTTCATCTAAAGTCAGCACAACATATTATTTAGTTTGCCAGATTCTCCTATTGATCTGAATTAACTGCAAATTCCACTGTTCCTCCATCACCTTTACATTTTTAGCAACGTTACAACAACCATTTCCATATTTGGACCCCTATTGTGAGAAAACACATCTTATTTTTGACCCATAAGAGTAGAACATTCGTTGATGATTATATTTTATTTATATTTATTTTCAAGGTGTTCAATGCATCTGAACATCACAGTTTCTTCATCTTTCACAAGTACAAATTACAAAATATAGTGGCAGCCATGTTAGTGAGGTTCATGTGGAAGGGACCAGCATGTAGTTCCTCCAACGGCCTTTAGGTGGTTCACGGTAGAGACCAGCATGTAGTTCCTCTAACGGCCTTTAGGTGGTTCACGGTAGAGACCAGCATGTAGTTCCTCTAACGGCCTTTAGGTGGTTCACGGTAGAGACCAGCATGTAGTTCCTCTAATGGCCTTTAGGTGGTTCACGGTAGAGACCAGCATGTAGTTCCTCTAACGGCCTTTAGGTGGTTCACGGTAGAGACCAGCATGTAGTTCCTCTAACGGCCTTTAGGTGGTTCACGGTAGAGACCAGCATGTAGTTCCTCTAACGGCCTTTAGGTGGTTCACGGTAGAGACCAGCATGTAGTTCCTCTAACGGCCTTTAGGTGGTTCACGGTAGGTGGTGGCGGAACAACCCGCTAACATTCTAAGTCAACGGGAATAAATGTGATTTCATTCTCGCAATACAAAGCCAATAATTTGTATTCTCTTGATCTCTGATCTCTGCGGCTAGTTCCTCTTCCTATTATCAGTGTTTTCCGAGGTTCTGATTTACAATGCCATTTGATTGAAAAGTTATTAATTGATTGAATATGAATGTGTTTTGGCCATATCTACAGCAAGACCTTACTAGAATGTAAATCTCACCCTGAAAACTTGGTGTTACGCTTGCTACGTCCTTTTTTTTTACCGCTACGATATTTATTTGTATTGTGTGTGTGTGTATGTGTGTGTGTGTGTGTGTGTGCGCGCACGTGCGTGCGTGTGCGTGTGTGTGTGTGTGTGTGTGTGTGCGTGTGTGTGTGTGTGTGTGTGCGTGCGCACGTGCGTGCGTGCGTGCGTGTGCGTGTGTGTGCGTGGCAGATGGCCTCCCACGAAAACATCCTGCTGGGCACCCTGGATATCAAGAACGAGATGGGCCCGTCGGAGCTGGCGCTGGGCCTGAATGACCCACGCAACACCATGCTGACGTACGACACCTCCACCCTGCAGTGCCGCAAGGCGGGCCTGGCCAGGCACAGCTTTGGCCGCAACGCGCTGGAGCGCCACGTCACCCAGAAGAAGAGCAGGCTACGGCGGCGCGCGTCCCAGCTCAAGATCACCATCCCCGACCTGACGGACGTCAACTCCATCGACAAGTGGTCGCGGATAATCTTCCCCACCGTCTTCTCCTTTTTCAACATCATCTATTGGCTGTACTATGTCAACTGAAGAAAGGGGGAGGGGAAAGGGAGGACTTTGAGAAGGGCGGGCGACAGAATAACTGCGTCACATGCGTAATTCTCGTTTCTATTGGTTCTTTTTTCTTTCTTTTCTTTGGTTTTTGTGTCCGCTTCACTTTGGTTTCATTTGTGTGGGATTTTGCAACACAAAAACCTGAATATCGATGCTAAAGAGGCCTATCAATGCCAGGACTGTATTCATCTGAAACTTGGAACATAGCACAATAACTGGCAAACACGGGGAAACAGCTAAAACCTTATTGGCAAAGATATTCAAGACATACATGGTGCCTGTTCCTGAGTTTTTATATGATTTAAATTGTTATTAGGTATAAGTTATATTTGTTTTAACTTTGTATAATGTGTTGGTGATTCTTAAATATATAATACAGCTTCAGGATAGGATTTATCTTAGTCACTGGGAAAACAGCTATACATGAAAACATTGCTCTTTTTCTCATTAAGGTCTGTATTATACCTTCTACACTAACTGTGTGATATGAAAATATTCCGATTTCAGATCAAATATTTTCTACTTTAATACAATAGGAGCACTTTAAAGGGGATTTGTATTATCTTAATTCAATATATGAACACCCTTTTTGATAGCTTACAAGACGGTCAAACAAACTGAGATCATTCCAAACATCCTAGGTTTAAATGGAGACTGCCTACACAAACCATACCGATGGTCAGCAACATCCAATTCCTCAACGCCCAAGCCTGCCACTCTACTCATAGTTAGTTAAAGAAAGGAACACACATATCAATACCCACGTTTAACTGTTCAAACACTTACGTACTTAAGAAAGCACTGAATTGAATCAGGAGGAATCCAAAAAGTATAGCAAGTGATAGCTAGGCAATGTATTGCTCTTATATTTGTTTGAGGGTATACAAAGAATGGGGTTTTGTGTTATCTTATTTAAAATAATATATCGTAATCCCAATACACCTAAATGACTGAATGATTGAGCCGGTATATGAGACTGCCTTCGATGAGATCGGAATGAAAACAAGTACCTGCCTCATTCCTTAAGACAGTGTAAATGTAAACATATTAATATCTTAAATTATTTTAAGATTTGTAAGTTATCCCCTATCCTATCCTTTTAACGGCCTCACATACTTATTTATTCTAAGAAAAAGAAAATAGCCATCAAATAAACTCTTATTACGCAACTCTTTTTTTCTAAAATAAAAACACATATTTTATATAGTAAAATGCCAAAATGTGTATATTTACAGAGTAGTTACCAACTCAGTATTCTATGGAAGGCTTACATTGGTGCAAAAGAGATTGCAGAGACGGCAATGCTTCCTCTTTGATGATATCCTAGCTAGCTTTTGTACAACCTTTACACACATCAGAGGTATAATCATCTTTGTATGCCTGGTGCTTTGTAAGGGTCAGTGCCCTTTGTTTGCCTATTTTACATTTTGATCGCACCCAGTCACCCACTTGTATGAAAACATATAGCCACACTGCTTTAGCATTAGCTTACATGAGTCAAAATGTGTATGTGTTTGAGGTTGGAACAGAAAGGCAGTCACATGTACAATACGATACTAATTACTTAAATCTATTTGAAAATTATTATTGAACTTTTGGAAACCATGCACATTAGAATATATAAATATACTGTATACATGACAAACAATTTCCATGTAGTTCTGCATTTAACTTTTCAAATTAATCGGAACCATCAGGGAGGTGGAATTTTTTGGCTACTCACTGTCTAATAGTTTCTAACTATATGAGAGGGTAATATTAAACCACAAGCATTTAAACAATGTGAGATATAGCTACACTCATTCATCTTGAGTTGTGTTGTTATTTCAAGGTCACATTTCCCATCTATGCTCTATTTACTTCAAATGAACATGGGATACTTCATTTGATTAATTTGTTTGTGTCGCTGTACATCTCAGTGCAGTTGTTTTGACTCTTTTGAATTAACCAGATACATATCTGCATTATTTAGTGTTTGGTTGAAGGCTACTAGTGCTATATAAAGGGACGTTTTCTTTTTCTTATTGAGGAAGCATTTAAAAACAAAGAGAGAGACGGAATGGGGCCCGAAGTTGTATATATGGAAGTAAATCGTTTGACGACTTACTAGCTTATACAAATGATATAGTATGTACACCTACCAGGTTATTTTAAGGAGATAGACTTAATAAGAGTCTCCAATTTTAACATTGCCTCAAGGGGCTTCTGTAGATTGTTGTTAATGGTTGACTTTGTCCATACAATCAGTCAGTGAGAAGTGAACTAGAAGGAAATCACCATGACTCTGATTAACATTGTTATTCGTATTTAATTTACAGAACAGGGTATTTACAGTCAATAACTTATCCAACATGGATCACGGAAGCTTTAACGTTACAACATATCCGACAAACAATTTGTATAGATTATAAAAATGGACACATTGACATTCACCATACTTTTTAGGAACATTTTAGGAATAGTTAATATTACTGTATGATTATTTGTAAATTGCTAGTATATTTCACAACTGGGGCAGAGCTTGAACACAATTTTGACATCCTTATAAATCTGCAATAACAACTATTGTTATGGCAATCATAAACAACGGTAAATTCTAGTTGAACACATGTTTAAATGAATCACTAGTGTAAAAGAGAGATATGGGATTAGGAAGATATTAAGGAAGAGTATCTTCCTAATGAAATGAGTTGTATTTGACTCAAAAGCTTTCAAAATATTTGTATATATGAATTAAAGCATCATGAACTGGAACTTATTAGTACTGTTGTAAATAATAAATGATCAGATTTCAAATTTTAAATATATTTACAAAGTTGTTTGTACTTTAATGTTGGAACAATTCAAAGGCTAATGTGAAACAAATAATGTAAATAGCCTATTTTACAGTTTCACTTAATCACTCAGTAACCAATGGTTTTTTGTTTTAGTTTTGCTCACGTTGATTTGGTTTCGCAAAAATAGTAAAATGTTTCCAAGAATGTAGTTTTTTTCTTTTGCAGTGCAATGTCCTCAAATGTAAAATAATTTTCTTAACCCATTATTAGCTAAAAAAGACCACAAAAACACAAATAAGCAAAAGATAGCACACACAAACACACACAAATGTAGAGGAAGGAGATAAGGACAGTGCTAAACATACCCATCTCAGGTCAGCACAGTTTACAGCATAAATCTATTAAAAGTATGATTCTTTCCATATATGTTACCTCTAATTGGCTGATTTTGACTGACAAATATAACCCAGGGATTATGATAACCACTACAAAACAAATTAATATTCAAAAACGTTTTTTGAAATTACACATAAACCGATTTTAGCCTTCCCATATGTGCAACTGTACTGACAGTTAATTTATTAATTTACATATTAAAGATACATGTTAGGATTATATATTTAAGATGAGTTTGAATGTGTGGGTGACATTGTTTGTATGTATACTATCTGTATGTCAACCATTAATTTGGCAAACAAAGGTCTGCTTTTTGAAAAGTGTATTCACTTTGAATAGATGTTTGTACCTCACAGCTCTGTATTTATTTCTTCATATATTTTTATATTACTATAATCCTCTGTATTAAAGAAAAATACTGCTGTCAGGTGACCATCTTGCAAATCCAAATGTATTTATGATCTTTATGTTTTCATTTGAGTACACCAACTCCAAGTTTTGCTATTAGGGAATTGGAAATATAAAAACACCTGCGTATACAATAAAAAACCTAAAACACTTTAATTATCCAAATCCAAAATTGTTTTAAATGCTAAATTCTTAATTCCTTTAAAAAAACACAAAACAAATGGCTTTTCCCCACAAATGTTGTTTTTTAGGAGCTGAAATGCTGGTCATGCAAGGTTCTCATCTGACCGCAACAAGAAGAATAAATAGATTTTTTTCTCTGGAAACTGACAAGAGTGGCCTGGCCTCACCAGAGCCTGAACACACACCTTGGTGAACCGTGTCTGTTTGCACACACTCACAAAAGAAGCCTTAGATTCCTGCTAACCTGGTCTTCATTCCAGTTAGCATACTTCCCTCTATCCTCCAATTCTCTCTCTCTCTCTCTCTCTCTCTCTCTGTCTGTCTGTCTGTCTGTCTGTCTGTCTCTCCCTATCACTATGATCTAACTTTGTACGTGCCACTCACAAGAACATTCCCAGAAAACCAGTTGTACCTTTTCAAACAATAAACACTATGAAAGCCAGTGTCTGTCTTTACTACATTTAAAAAAATAAACCTTCGTCAATGATTACCATGTCAATAAAAATTGTATATAGTTCTAAGTCTCTGGTTGGATTCCTTTTTTATTGTACCCAGTTTATTTAGCTTGAAACTAAACATAATGTTTATTTGTATTTATTTTTCAGAAATCTGAAACCAATCATTGGTTAGCAATTTTAAGGTGCACAACTTAAACTTTAAGAAATCGAATACCCTGATGACTTAATTTGATATCTGACTGGAAATGCTTGACAAACTACTGAAATAATGGATCTTTGAATTAAACAAGTTTCAGTTATATATGCATAAAAAAACGATTGGTGGTGATTGGCTCTTTGCAAATGCAACAAAACCAAGATTTCAGAACACTTCATTTGAAGCAGACAACCTGGAATATGATGAATTTTGGCAGCCCAATTCCCTTGATATTTAAAGAAATTGGCTCTAATAGGCAGACTTCATGTGACATTTGAGAGGAGAATTGTGTCCAGTAAGTGATCACTCAAAGTATTCATCGAATGTAGGTGACATTGACAAAATACATGTCTGGAGAATAGTCTTTGCTACCCACTGCTTAAATTAGGCTCAAACCAACTAAAACACCAGAACGTCTGAAGAACTGCACCCCAACTATGATATTGCTCTCACTCAAAGCTTTATTAGTTCCAGGAGCTTTCGGTGGTTAGCTGCTAGAACCTGCTATGTCTTCACAGTGGATGCATTTCATAGATATTGAAATTATTTGTAATATATACATCTTCGTTTCTCTTTTTTTTGTCTTGATATAATTAGCACTAGATCTACTTTCTTTTCAATGTGTTAATATTAAAATAACACACTAATTATATATGGATGGTGCCAGTGATGTAGCAATTGAAATGGAGCTTCTGTTAGCTTTGGGAATTGAAAAGCATGTGAGTTAAAGCTAGTGTTGGGGAAAATGTTCTGGCACAATCACAAAGACATTAGAGACTGTGATGTGAGAACGTCTCCATTTGTATCTTTCCCTTTCAACACTCCGGTTGTGTGTGTGTGTGTGTGTGTGTGTGTGTGTGTGTGTGTGTGTGTGTGTGTGTTTGTGTGTGTTTGTGTGTTTACCATCTTCGCAAACCAACTCTTGAATTACCATTTGTATACAAAGCAGATTGATGGAAACTGATGAAAGAGCTATTTTCCTGTTAGTAGGTGGTTTATCCATCTGCAAGGAAAATAATAATAAAGAAAATTAAGAAATATATACATATTTTTCATATCCTTTACAGATACATGATACAGATACTGTTTGCATGAACAGGATTATTTGAGAATCCTGCATTATTGTTAATTGTAAATGTAGTAGCATTTTGATGAATGGTAAATTCTCATAAAACAAGACAATTAAAAAATACTCCAGTGATTCAAGGAACATGGATACATTTTGCCTACAAAGAAAATCTTTGGAAACAAAGCCAAATATGAATTTAAAGGGCATTTTGAATTGAGAAAGGTCACTCATGTGTACCCAAGTTTTACAGAGTGATTCTTGTAGATAGTATTCTGAAATGTAATCTATGCACATAAGTGATGCACTGCAAAGAGCATTGTGAGTGTATTATACAATATAGGTTATATAGGATAAATATATGGCTGATGTAGTGTAGGTTTTGGGTTATATTATATATTTTAAATAGGATGGACATACAGCTGATGTAATGCAATGTTATGTAACCCTGCAGCCTACCTTAAATATAGTATATATATTATGTAATGTAGGCTATAGGTTATACATTATGTCATATTACCATATTGCTTATGTAATGTAAGCCAGGTTATAGGATAAAGGATTTAACACATGGCTCTTGTAATATAACCTAGGTTATTGGATATAAGTTATATAGAGCCTTTTCCAGTTTGGTGATGTATGTAGGGTACATGTGCAATGACAACAGTGTGACAGAGCACTGGTTTGTCAATGTGCGTAAGGGTTGCTAATCCCCAAAGCTCGGGAATTCTACCCAAACAAATTAACCGACGTCCGGATCTGTGAGCAGTAAGACAGTAGGTAGAAGACATGAGCAACTGGCCCAATATTCAGTGGACAGAAATCAACACACATTTGATGGATAAGCCTAGCGTGTACACCAGATAAACACAACAGCATTCAAGTCACTAGCTCTGCTGTGTCCCATCAACAGCCAAGTTTCCGTACCGGTGGAGTCCGGTGACAGTTAAGAGTTTGGCGGCATGGTTTTCTTGAGATGATTGTCTATATCATCTTCTAAAGTTTTTATTTTCATGTTATAATGAAGTGAGGACAGGGCCGATCTTCTGAGAGCAGCTCTCCTCTATGGCTCAACACAGCCACCATCTTTAGAGAGAAAGACTTGGATGTATTTCGTTTTTTAAGGAACACTTGATAGGTGCCGATGAGATTTTGTTGTGCCCTGGTGGGATCGAGGACCTATAAGGAAAACTTTAAAATTCCTGATTCGTCACTAGAATCTGACGGCAAAGGTTAAGCAGTACGAAGACTTTGTGAAAGGGACATGGTAGAACTGACAGTATATCGGTTCTATAAAGAGCTAACAAGTTGTAGGCTAATAAATTATAGGATATAGGTTATATAGGATTAACATCTTGTTTATGTAATGTATGCTAGGACACAGGTCGAATAGGCACAACGCATAGTTTGAAATGCAATGCAGGCTAGGTTATAGGATATGGGTTATGTAGGATTAACATGTATTTTATGTTCTGCAGGCTAAATTATAGGATATAGGTTATATAGGATTAACATAGTTTATGGAGATTGATTGCAAATGGTAATAATATGATTTGTTTATTTTCATGTAAGCTTTTAAACTTTTTTTTCTTTTTGTTTAGCATGCATGTGTGTGTGTGTGTGTGTGTGTGTGTGTGTGTGTGTGTGTGTGTGTGTGCAAATCCCTGGTTAATGAGGAGGAATATATGTTAATACAAAGCTGCAAGCAGAATAATTAAGATTCCGATTAGTGTGAAGATACTATCAACCAGACTTAATGTGTGTGTCTGTGGGTGTGTGTGCACGCTACTGTGTGTGTGTGTGTGTGTATACATGCAAGTCATACGTGCGTGTGTGTGTGTGTGTGTGTTTGTGGATGTGTGCAACTGCATGTCACATGTGCATGTGTGTGTGTGTGTGTTTGCTTACTGGCTTCGCTGGATAATCACTCCAGTTGTGACAGGGAAGATCTGGGAACACAAAGTGTGTTTTTCTCCAGCAGATGCTTTTCTTTTTGTCAACAAAAAAAGGATTATTCCACATACAGAACGTTCCTTACTAAGAGGGGCCATTGTGTTCACAACCCTCACAATTAGGAGATGTTTACGGTCCTTTTAGTTCGGAATACTCAAGACAGCAGTACTTAAGCATACCTACAAAGTACACATGTTATTCTAAAACGAGAAAGGACACAAAACATTAAGAACAAAATGAATACTAAGATGAAAGTATAAGATTAGAGGATACGATTTAAAAAGACAATTAATGGCATTTAATCATACATTTCCTTACAATTGATGACACATAAACAAATCAATGCAATGTAAATTTTTCTCAACACACAATCAGCTGCGCAAGAGCAGACAGGTTTGTATCTGTGACCTCTGGGTGGGAGAAGAAAGACCATGTCGTTGGGATGGCACGCAGCCGTCACAGTGCAGCACAGAGCAGGTGCTGTCACATTGAGCCCCGCGTGCCACAATGTGCAGTCAGGACACGTTATGCTCACTGAGACGAATCAAAGATTGCTGGCTAATGTTGCATGTCCCACAGAGAGAAGTGTCTCAAGCTGTCTTCCCCAGTGTCATCATCCAGCCTCATCTTGCACCGCAGCTCTTTCACCTTTTTCAACCCCTTCTTCAAAGCTTCTCCATCCCCCTCTTATCCCTCTTCTCGTCCTCGTTCTCTCTTTTGCTCTCTCTTTCTATCCCTCTCTCTTTCGCTCTCTCTCTATCCCTCTCTCTTTTGCTCTCTCTTTCTAACCCTCTCTCTTTTGCTCTCTCTTTCTATCCCTCTCTCTTTCGCTCTCCCTCTATCCCTCTCTCTTTTGCTCTCTCTCTATCCCTCTCTCTTTTGCTCTCTCTCTATCCCTCTCTCTTTCGATCTCTCTCTATCCCTCTCGCTTTTGCTCTCTCTTTCTATCCCTCTCTCTTTCGCTCTCTCTCTATCCCTCTCTATTTTGCTCTGTCTGTCCTGAGCTGATGAAAGGAGTGAAATCTGACAATCACTGAGCACCAGCTTCTCTGCAGAGGGAAAATATTTGGTAGAGACAACAAAGATGTTTATCTGATAACGGAGTTATCCTCGCTTTTGCAAGCCGCACCCATCTGTGTGTGTGTGTGTGCGTGTGTGTGTGTGTGTGTGTGTGTGTGTGTGTGTGTGTGTGTGCGTGTGTTTGGCTGTGTGTGTGTGTGGGGGGGGGAGGGGTCTGTGTGAGTGTCCTTGAATAGAATAAGTTAAAGGTACAATATGCACGATTTGTGATTTCAAACTAGCTCCAGACAAAAAGATTTACCAAAAAACAATCTGCTGGACACCTCTCTCCCTCCCTTCTCTCTTCATACCCCGCCCACCCTCAAAAAGCACGCCTAGCTTTTTAAAATCTAACAGGAGGTTTTTCTACGCTGCTGCAGAGTCAGAGATGGATCCCTGTTGACTTACAGTTAGCGTCTACATGACAGAATGTGTTTTAGACCACGTCTAACAAAGAAAATTGCAAACTGTACCATAAATTAATGATGCATGATTCCATAAATACTCAAATATGTTGAGGGATTAACACACACATTATTGTTTTTGCATGGCCCCCAGGGTTACCAAGTAAAGATGGCTAGTTAATGAAGTGACAGATTCACTAAATCCAACCATAAAATCGTACGGGATTGATCTTTGATGGATCAACAGTTCTCGACTCTTTATAGTTTTGTTGTGTTGTGTTGATTTCCATTATGGTGTTGATTTGAATTGTTGAGGATACTGATGATGATCATGTACAAAACAAGACAGGGAGTAGGTTAACATGAACATATATTCAACAGCTCGTTTTTCTACTAAGAAACACCCGTTTTCAATAGGTTTAGATCTCTCCTTAGATCTAACATCAATACGTCTCCTCATAGGTCAAAGGTGCACTGAACGGTGTGCCATGGTATGTCCATAATGTGTCTAACTGACCATTTTGTGCACACACAGAAATCAACCCCCCTCCCGAAACTGCCCATAACCCAGTTACATTTCGCTCTGGGGAGAAACCGGGTCATGGTGCCATGTAAATGGTTATGGTCACCATTTACATGGCAGTTAGGACACCTGGTCACCATCATAACCAATAAACATTCAGCTTTCCAGTGTGCATGTTATTCCACAGAATGGCATTGCTACAATGATTGCTACATTGCTTTCTCTTCTTTGAAGTTAGAACCAAACTAGCATTAACATGTATAGTGCAAAGAGTCTCAATGAATGGAGGAGAATAAACCACAACCAAAGACAACTTGGTAGTTTGGATTTAGTTTGATGCAATGTGCTGAAAAACTCATCCATGCTCTCATCTTAGCAGACTTCTGTAATGCTGTTTTCACAGGGTCTTTCTAAAAAAAAAGCCTTTACACAGCTCCTACTTATCCAGAATGCTGCTGTTAGAGTTTTAACTAAGACTAAGAAAGCAGACCACATAACTCCAGTGCTAAGGTCACTGCACTGGCCTGCTGTTTGCCAGAGAATTTCTTAAAAAAGATCACTAATGGTTTCTGAAGCACTAAATGGTGGAGGAAAAAATGCATCTCTGATGTGCTTGTGTGTTAAGGAGCCCATTAGAGCTCTCATGTCATCAAGGGCCGGAATACTCACTGTCCCCATGTTCGAACCAAGCATAGTGAAGCAGCCTTTAGATGTTATGTGCCACAGATCCTGAACAAACTTCCAGAACATGTGATGTCTGTCTCATTCTTTTCCAAATAAAATTGGGTTAGGGTTTATATTGAAAATGTATGTCTGCACTACATTTATTCTTATACCATCTTATACTTTAATTTGACATTTCTCATTTTTTGTAATTATCAATTAATGATTGACCCATAAATGGATTCACATTTGATTGCTTCCTTTGTATAATCCATACACTGTGAATGGCCTTGTGTTTCAAAGGTTCTTTATAAATAAAGTTGCCTTGCCTTGCCAAAGCATTTTGAAAAGTGAACTTCAAAATGTGGTTTGCATAATGATGATCTCATTATTTTGGTAAATGTTTAACAATGGTGCATCCTTTCTCTGTTGGCGTGCATTTGAATCGGTCTCCACTTGCGAAACTCTGTCCGTCAGAAGGACTTAGGCTATGCTGTCAACTGCATACCAATGAATACTGAAGCGGCACTCTTGGCTGACAAGGGTCAAACGCCAATCCCATCGTTTCACCAAAACACAACCGAAGTCATTCTGTCTGTCAGAGCAATCTGAATATCATTCTCTTCGCAGCAATGCAATTTATCTATACTCGCTAATCTTAAATAAATAAATAGCATTGCTTCACTTCACACCCGCTTCAAGAATCCTCAAATAGGGGATGGACAAATTGCTGCTTATGAACCTTAATACCAATATGAATTTCAATAGAGTCATTCTGCTTTATTCTTATGATTCAGGCTTCAATGCAGTACAACAAATGCCAACCAAGAAGCGATCCTTTACATGATAGATGTCTTT
This sequence comes from Lota lota, assembly GCA_026745465.1. Taxonomy (NCBI): domain Eukaryota; kingdom Metazoa; phylum Chordata; class Actinopteri; order Gadiformes; family Lotidae; genus Lota; species Lota lota. Next base: position 1,798,288 of record JACYXH010000658.1, read on the forward strand.
AGAAAACCGCCCTGATTTGGCCTATCCGCTTATGAATTGGTACCAAGCTGTGGCCATTGCCAAGTGCTCATTTATCAACCAAGCGCCAGAAAGACCAGAGGGCATTGTAAACACACACACACACACACACACACACACACACACACACACACACACACACACACACATACACACACACACACACACTGTATGCATTCCCATTCTAAATGACTCTTTCTGGTTTGCTGCGTGCATGAAGCATAGCCCCCTTTGCTGTGTTGGTCATGCATATTAATCAAATGCCCGTTGATGTTAAATGTGCATCTCTCTTTGCATCTCTCTTTCCTTCTCTCTCTCTCTCTCTCTCTCTCTCTCTCTCTCTCTCTCTCTCTCTCTCTCTCTCTCTCTCTCCCTCTCTCGTATGGGTGAAACCGTTCACAAAACTCACAGTTCGGTATGATACACAGTCCGGTACGGTTCAGTAGTGTTTCGACTCGAATTTGTATTTTGATTCTCCATGTCTCATTGTAAGAGTAAACAACATGGATAGCTTGGCTTCCATCAGCACATGGAAACATAAACAAAACTGTAGTGCCTGCTTTATAACAGAAAATATCAAATAGTAATTTAAACACAACTTCCACAAAAAAATGCATTAGCAGCAAATGCCAAATTTAAGTGAGAGCCTTATTATTTATTATGAGTATTTTATAGTCTAGTACTACTACTAAAGAACTACGGACAAAGTCATGGAGACTGCATGAAAATGGACTGTGCGTGTTGCAGCGTTAGTTGGACTCTTTCCATTTTGCAAATCCATCACACTTTTGCTTTTTCCTCCATGGCTTCTGTTGTGATTACCGGTCAGTGTGGCCCCAGTTGCCTATCGTCTTTCCCGCGTGGTGATCCATACACTGCATAGGGCCTACCTGGCTGTACCTGGGGGTCCCCCAAGACTACAGGGTATTGGTTCGTAAATATTGAACGTGTTCTATATTTGCGACTTAGAATCGGTGCGGCCCAGATCAAGTTTGAGGTAGTAAAATACAGTCTTAATATACCCGAGCTCACAGGATAATCTGGCCAATAATCATTAGAACCATAAAAAAAAATCAGGGCTTTGCTGACGAGGTTTATAATCCTGCAGTGTGTACCCAGCATAAGGCAGCTCTCTGTAGCTTTAGACGCCAGACTGTCTGTAGTTTGCGCAAAAGGCTTTTCTGACATCACGTCAATGTGTTCTTTTGTTTTGTTGTAGAAGGCAGGTCTTAGTGTCTGGGTAAATGTGTGCGGGAAGTAATAGCGTATCGCAGGTCAAGCGCTTCACTGGAGTAGGCTCTCATATCCGACGGCATCGCTGCGGTGATCTCTCCGGACCGGCTGCTGGTCTTAAACTTGCCGTGCTCGAGAACACAGGCCAGCGTCCGACCTAGGGACGCGCACGCTGTTCGGCGACGTCTCCAGTGAACGCGCCCTAGACTGCGCCTCAGAATCTGCGCCTCAGAATCTGCGAGCGTCACTTGACCTTATCTGGACATTTTCCGCCATTGGTTTATGTCTTTACATATTTGTTTTGATGAAATCATTCACTGAAATTGTGTTTACTCTACAATAACTGATTAATGCTTTGGTCGGGTTCGCAGTGTGCACCGTACGGTTTCACCCCTATTTATATGTGCTGCCAGCCCTGTTGGATGGCTGCAGATATATTGCATGCATATAGGTCATGGCTGATATGAGAAACAGAACTGAACAGACAACAGCAGAGACAAACAAAGGACCAGAGAGCAAATTTAAAGCTTGACAGTGTCCTCCTCCTCTCTTCCTCCTCCTCCATCTCCATGCTGAATGCATTGGAGGGGATGGATAAGACAGTGGACACATACACTTTGCTGATGTTGTATCAGCTTTAAAAAAAGATCAATGATCCATTTGTATGGCGGTCGCGTTTGTTTACTAGAAGAAAGAACACAAGAAAAAACATACACTTGAAGGGCCCCTGTCTGCAACAATCAACCAGGTCAGTTAAAGGATGCTGTGTGTGTGTGTTGTTCGTGTATTGCGTGTGTGTGCACATGTGTGTGTGTGTGTGTGTGTGTGTGTGTGTGTGCGTGTGTTGGTTTTGCAGATGCCATTGACAATGTACAGACAAAAGACAAAGAATAACTACATTGTGAGGACCTTGAAAACAAGATGTACTTGAGAGAGAGAGAGAGAGAGAGAGAGAGAGAGAGAGCTGCTGATTAGGTTTGGTGTGAATCGATAGGCAACATCCCCTTGCATAGAAATTCAAACCCTCACTCAATGTCTAACAAACGCCCACACAATAAAAGAGAAGATGAGGTGACGTCAGCTTGTGTTTACGTCACTAAGATCGTCCGTGTACGGTGTTCAGTAACCAGAAGAAAAGTTCAAATCCAGCGAGCTTTGAGTTAGGAGTCAGGAGGATGAGGTCATCGGCATAACTCAACGACCACTTCCTGTGGGTGGCATGTGGAGAGGAAGCGGGGCCCGTGTGTCCCCTACACTGTGAACAGCTGAGGCCGTGTGGGCTCCATCGGGGAGGCCCCCGCGGTGGCCAAATGTTGTGTAATTATAAGTTAATCATCTGCCGTGATGCACAGGAGTGCGTGGGGAGGGGTCTCTGTTGTTGTCACCGCCTGGCTTTCAAAGCGTCTTCACATAACGTCAAAACGGGAAATAAAATCCACATTAGTCAATTGATTACAGGAAATGTCGTTTCACAACAATGGCGTCGGTCGATAAACGTTGTTCATGCTTGTGTCCATTCATTAGCGTCCTCAAATAGAAGCAGGATTATGATATCTGTTTAATGCAAAATAAAAAAAAGTAATTAAATGCCACTCTTCTGCTAAACAGTACACTTTATTTAACAATGGCTTTAGGTTAACTGACATCTGAATGCGATGAACAAAACTTTACTTTATGTTCATATGGCCTGCCATATTCCATGACACGTAATACAGAACAAATACAAAACTGTCCGAACTCAGATGTGTGCAAGAACACACCCCCCCCCCACCACACGCACACTCACACACACACACACACACACACACACACACACACACACACACACACACACACACACACACACACACACACACACACACACACTCTCTCTCTCTCTCTCACACACACACACACACACACAAACACACACATCTCCATTCAGTCCAAATGGTTATTTGAGTCCAAACAGATGATGTCCCCTTTAATTTTGTTCTTCCTTCAAATTAGCTAGAATCGTGTTCGGTGTCTTTGTTGAGTGTGGTGACAGTTGGTATGTGAGCAGCGTCACACATCGCCATACTTCTGTCAAAATGTCGACGGCTCTCAGATGTTCCCTTTCATTTGTCAACCTTTTTTATTTTATGCGTCAAGACGAACAGCAAAAGCTTTCGAGAAGCACACAAACGTGTCACATTTGACAGATGCTGATGCTTGGCTGATCTGTTGCTTCAGGATATCCATAATGGGATACTGTTTTACAAATGAAAGCAAACAGTGTTGTTTTTTAATTGTTATTAGTGTTATTATTGTTTCCCATTGGCTTACAATGATGTCATAAGAGGATATATATAATAAAATATTATATATATATATATATATAAAACAGTTCCCCATAATTTTTATGGGCCTGATGGTTTGATTATTCAGACAAATATGGCAGGTAACAGATGTAACCACGCCAACGCTTCGTCAATAAAAGGGGCAACTGCTCCGTGTGCCGTGCAGTGAATAGAACAGTCAGGAACACAGATAGCGATGACATCTTGGATAGATTTGTGTTCCTACTTTGACATGAAAACAAAAACAATCGGGGAAAAAAATGAATGGCAATTATATTTCTGGCAAGACTGTAGCATTTATTAATTCATTCTACGTTTATCCTTCATTATTGAATTAATTAAGTGATGCAAACATAATTGTGCGTCAGCAGCTCTTAATTGTTTGCAGGCGATAGAAACTCGGAGCATCTTTGCCATGCTGGTGCACATATAGTGCTCTTTTTATTTCTGTTTATTTGTCATTGCTTGATCAATACATGATAAAAGATCCACCTTGCTGCAGATATTTCTACTGGGCCTAGATATGACAGTACAATTTCACAACCCATGCAACACTTGAACCTCAGTTGATTGTGTGCGTGTCTGCTTTGCAAACAGCAGGAATGACCCGGCAACCACCACAGCCATGGCATATGAGTTACCCCGTTCACTTGCTCCCCTCTGTAACTATAGGGGCTCTGTGGACACTCTAACTGATGACTACAGCAGTGCCTGATCTACAGCCATCGGCTCTGTTGCTCTGCTTGCTGTATTTATTGAAATAGTTAGAAAAAGGTGGCATAGAACCCCCTGTGGTGGGCGTTTCGTTACACCCCCCCCCCCCCATAGAACCCCCCGTGGTGGGCGTTTCGTTACACCCCCCCCCCCATAGAACCCCCCGTGGTGGGCGTTTCGTTACACCCCCCCCCCATAGAACCCCCCGTGGTGGGCGTTTCGTTACACCCCCCCCCCCCCATAGAACCCCCCGTGGTGGGCGTTTCGTTACACCCCCCCCCCATAGAACCCCCCGTGGTGGGCGTTTCGTTACACCCCCCCCCTCCCCATAGAACCCCCCGTGGTGGGCGTTTCGTTACCCCCCCCCCCCATAGAACCCCCTGTGGTGGGCGTTTCGTTACACCCCCCCCCCCATAGAACCCCCCGTGGTGGGCGTTTCGTTACCCCCCCCCCCCATAGAACCCCCTGTGGTGGGCGTTTCGTTACGACCCCCCCGCCCATAGAACCCCCGTGGTGGGCGTTTCGTTACACCCGCCCCCCCCCCCCATAGAACCCCCCATGGTGGGCGTTTCGTTACACCCCCCCCCCCATAGAACCCCCCGTGGTGGGCGTTTTGTTACACCCCCCCCCCCCCATAGAACCCCCTGTGGTGGGCGTTTCGTTACATCCCCCCCCCCCCCCCATAGAAGCCCCCCGTGGTGGGCGTTTCGTTACCCCCCCCCCCATAGAACCCCCCGTGGTGGGCGTTTCGTTACACCCCCCTCCCCCCCCCCCCCCCCCCCCCACATACACCGTTGTGCGACACCACTGTCCCAACGGTGGACTAGGGATGAAAAATCCATACACAACCTGCAATCAAGTCACGGAATTTAAAATGTCAATAATACAAAACCAAAAACCAACTGTCCCACATTTTTACCCTACTGCCTCCCTTTCAGCAACCCTTCATTAAAACGCAGACGGTGAACTTCGTCCCATGCCGTGTGCGTCGGTGCGTTGCCAAAAGACCTTACGTATGCGTGGAGATGCCCCGATTCGTGTCAAAGTTAATGTGCCATACATTGCCCGACTGCCAGCCCCCGCCGCGTCCACGTTTCCCCCTGCTTCATCCACTACGGCTGATCCCACGTACGGGCAGTTGGCATGGGGCCCTCTTGGCTCCACCTGGAGGGCCATGTGGTGTTGTTGGGGGGGGGGGGGTACGGCCATTTGGCTGCCATGGCGGCGAAGCACAGACGGTTCCTGCGGAGCGACCACTCTGAGCTCATCAGTGACAGCAGGCCCGCGTCAGCCATCGTTGCTGTTACCTCGCGCACTCTGACTCTCTCACCTTCTTCACATTCTCTCTCTCTCTCTCTCTCTCTCTCTCTCTCTCTCTCTCTCTCTCTCTCTCTCTCTCTCTCTCTCTCTCTCTCTCTCTCTCTCTCTCTCTCTCTCTCTCTCTCTCTACGCACGGTCCTGGGCAGCAATTGCAACTTGACAGGTTCCGATTATTAATCATTCATTCATACATGTCTGAATATGTCTGAATTTAAATTAAGTTTGAATGCTCTTCTGTGATAAGTTGACATCCATATGATGAGCTACATTGTTATACATTACATTGGAACGTTACCAACGAAATCTCACGTGCTCAAATCGAACGTCTTCAAAACTATCATTGAGTCGCTTAGGAGATGCTCCTATCCAGAGTGGCTTACAGTCTCATGTCGGTGACGGGATCAAGGAGCAGGTAGGGGTCAGTTAGGGCATCTGGCTCAAGCTATACAGGTCAACTGCGGAGAACGGGGTTCAAACTAAGAACCTTTCGACTTGGAGACGATGCGAAACCCCATCCTGCCCCATTATCAGCATAATAGTCCAAGAAGCACAAATAGCAAGGCCCAGTTACTCCAATCCCCCCTGAATGCAAGAGTGACAGACAGCGAGCCAAGAAAGAAGGACAGCCAGCCTCTTAGCCTCCACTCTCAGTGGGAGTAGGAGGAGCCCTCCGGAGGCCTCATAGGGCTTCCCAGCAATGTGTCTAGGCATCCATCCACCCCCCCCCCCCCCCCCCCCCCCCCACCCCCACCCCACCACCACCACCCATCTGTCAGTAAAGTCTGCAGGTTTTCTGCAGATATTGACCCAGTGTACAGACCCGTGCACTGGGAAATTCCAAACGCTCAAGCTCCGGCTCTCTGGAGGATCTGATAAAGCCGTGTTCCTTCAAGTAAGTCCTTCATATAGCAGTGCAAATATGGAGTTAGTAAAGGACGGGAGTAAAAACATAGGGCGTGATGCAGAGCCTTTCTTTGTAATGGCCAGTTTTTAATAGCAGTTAATAACAGTTCATACTTCTGGATTGTGACAAGGGCAATTGCTCTATGCATCAATAACAAATGATTTTAGGTGTTCTCAAAACGCAGATCCTTCCATCTATTCAGGCAATATTGATAGAATTTAGGATATCCTTCCTGATGGTATTATCCATAGGCATCATGTTTGACGCCTATATATATATATATACATATATATTTATTTATATATTTCTACACAACTGAATGGGAGTGGTGTTTACTGGAAAGGCATTACATGGGTGATATGGGGGAGTCAAAGGAATCTGGAAGGGGCAGAGCAAGAACTGGTTGCCTTGGTGATGAAGAAAGGACCCGTGAACAAGCTCAGTGTCCCCTTCTGCCCAAGGAAACAGCCCACATAGCAGGTGTCCTCCTCCGACCATCTGTACCTGGCTGTAGCCGTACAGTGCTGCAGAGCATGCTAGAACCGGTTGTCTCGCACAGGGCTTACTGCAGGTGGTGGGACGCTTAGCATCTGAGTTCCAAACGAAATCCGAATCTCTGTGATCTACAACGAGAGAAAATCCTGGCGCTTGCTGCAAAGGCCGAGGACTGGACAACTCTTGCAGCGAGGGGCCTCTGATTTATTTCTGCTTGACCTTCGTCCTCTGGACCAATGGGAGTGTGCAAACCCGCCCCTGGAGCCCATAGAGCAGTCGATACAGTGGGGGAAGCACTGAGGAATCATCAGAGCGAAGCTGGTCCAGATGAATCAGAGAGGTACAGTTGTGGCGGGCGTTGTTTGATTCCCACCAGCTACCCCCACCTTTCAGGCTGGGCTGGGGTGGAGGTGAAGTGGTCAGGCCAACCACAGTATGTCACCTTTGATGCTCCGCCGTGCTGCTGCCAAACTGGACTACCTTGTTATTCTACCTACTGGATTCCGGCTGGTTGAAGGTCATGTTCCAGCTCCTCCCACCTCACCCTGGCATGGGAAACCAACCCCTATTCTCAGGCGTTCTCATCTCCCAATGGAATGCCTGGAATGAAGTGCTTCAAATGTACGTTATAGGCGATTGGGGGTGGGACTACGCCATCCTACAGAGGGAGCGATATCCGCTTCAGTTACATGGGTTTAGTGAGAGGGGGAGGGACTTATCCGCTTCAGTTACATGGGTTTAGTGAGAGGGGGAGGGACTTATCCGCTTCAGTTACATGGGTTTAGTGAGAGAGGGAGGGACTTATCCGCTTCAGTTACATGGGTTTAGTGAGAGGGGGAGGGACTTATCCGCTTCAGTTACATGGGTTTAGTGAGAGGGGGAGGGACTTATCCGCTTCAGTTACATGGGTTTAGTGAGAGAGGGAGGGACTTATCCGCTTCAGTTACATGGGTTTAGTGAGAGAGGGAGGGACTTATCCGCTTCAGTTACATGGGTTTAGTGAGAGAGGGAGGGACTTATCCGCTTCAGTTACATGGGTTTAGTGAGAGAGGGAGGGACTTATCCGCTTCAGTTACATGGGTTTAGTGAGAGGGGGAGGGACTTATCTGCTTCAGTTACATGGGTTTAGTGAGAGAGGGAGGGACTTATCCGCTTCAGTTACATGGGTTTAGTGAGAGGGGGAGGGACTTCTGAGAGAAGGATATCCGCTTCAGTTACATGGGTTTAGCGAGAGAGGGAGGGACTTATCCGCTTCAGTTACATGGGTTTAGTGAGAGGGGGAGGGACTTATCCGCTTCAGTTACATGGGTTTAGTGAGAGAGGGAGGGACTTATCCGCTTCAGTTACATGGGTTTAGTGAGAGGGGGAGGGACTTATCCGCTTCAGTTACATGGGTTTAGTGAGAGAGGGAGGGACTTATCCGCTTCAGTTACATGGGTTTAGTGAGAGGGGGAGGGACTTATCCGCTTCAGTTACATGGGTTTAGTGAGAGAGGGAGGGACTTATCCGCTTCAGTTACATGGGTTTAGTGAGAGAGGGAGGGACTTATCCGCTTCAGTTACATGGGTTTAGTGAGAGGGGGAGGGACTTATCTGCTTCAGTTACATGGGTTTAGTGAGAGAGGGAGGGACTTATCCGCTTCAGTTACATGGGTTTAGTGAGAGGGGGAGGGACTTATCCGCTTCAGTTACATGGGTTTAGTGAGAGAGGGAGGGACTTATCCGCTTCAGTTACATGGGTTTAGTGAGAGAGGGAGGGACTTATCCGCTTCAGTTACATGGGTTTAGTGAGAGAGGGAGGGACTTATCCGCTTCAGTTACATGGGTTTAGTGAGAGGGGGAGGGACTTATCCGCTTCAGTTACATGGGTTTAGTGAGAGAGGGAGGGACTTCTGAGAGAAGGATATCCGCTTCAGTTACATGGGTTTAGTGAGAGAGGGAGGGACTTATCCGCTTCAGTTACATGGGTTTAGTGAGAGGGGGAGGGACTTCTGAGAGAAGGATATCCCTTTTAGTTACATGGATTTAGCGAGAGAGGGAGGGGCTTATCCGCTTCAGTTACATGGGTTTAGTGAGAGAGGGAGGGACTTATCCGCTTCAGTTACATGGGTTTAGTGAGAGAGGGAGGGACTTATCCGCTTCAGTTACATGGGTTTAGTGAGAGAGGGAGGGACTTATCCGCTTCAGTTACATGGGTTTAGTGAGAGAGGGAGGGACTTATCCGCTTCAGTTACATGGGTTTAGTGAGAGAGGGAGGGACTTATCCGCTTCAGTTACATGGGTTTAGTGAGAGGGGGAGGGACTTATCCGCTTCAGTTACATGGGTTTAGTGAGAGAGGGAGGGACTTATCCGCTTCAGTTACATGGGTTTAGTGAGAGAGAGAAGGACTTATCCGCTTCAGTTACATGGGTTTAGCGAGAGAGGGAGGGACTTATCCGCTTCAGTTACATGGGTTTAGTGAGAGGGGGAGGGACTTATCCGCTTCAGTTACATGGGTTTAGTGAGAGGGAGGGACTTATCCGCTTCAGTTACATGGGTTTAGTGAGAGGGGGAGGGACTTCTGAGAGAAGGATATCCGCTTCAGTTACATGGGTTTAGTGAAAGGGGGAGGGACTTATCCGCTTCAGTTACATGGGTTTAGTGAGAGAGGGAGGACTTCTGAGGAAGATATCCGCTTCAGTTACATGGGTTTAGTGAGAGGGGGAGGGACTTATCCGCTTCAGTTACATGGGTTTAGTTAGAGAGGGAGGGACTTATCCGCTTCAGTTACATGGGTTTAGTGAGAGAGGGAGGGACTTATCCGCTTCAGTTACATGGGTTTAGCGAGAGATGGAGGGACTTATCCGCTTCAGTTACATGGGTTTAGTGAGAGAGGGAGGGACTTATCCGCTTCAGTTACATGGGTTTAGTGAGAGGGGGAGGGACTTATCTGCTTCAGTTACATGGGTTTATTGAGAGAGGGAGGGACTTCTGAGAGAAGGATATCCGCTTCAGTTACATGGGTTTAGTGAAAGGGGGATGGACTTATCCGCTTCAGTTACATGGGTTTAGTGAGAGAGGGAGGGACTTCTGAGAGAAGGATATCCGCTTCAGTTACATGGGTTTAGTGAGAGGGGGAGGGACTTATCCGCTTCAGTCACATGGGTTTAGTTAGAGAGGGAGGGACTTATCCGCTTCAGTTACATGGGTTTAGCGAGAGAGGGAGGGACTTATCCGCTTCAGTTACATGGGTTTAGTGAGAGAGGGAGGGACTTATCCGCTTCAGTTACATGGGTTTAGTGAGAGGGGGAGGGACTTATCCGCTTCAGGTACATGGGTTTATTGAGAGAGGGAGGGACTTCTGAGAGAAGGATATCCGCTTCAGTTACATGGGTTTAGTGAGAGGGGGAGGGACTTATCCGCTTCAGTTACATGGGTTTAGTGAGAGAGGGAGGGACTTCTGAGAGAAGGATATCCGCTTCAGTTACATGGGTTTAGTGAGAGAGGGAGGGACTTATCCGCTTCAGTTACATGGGTTTAGTGAGAGAGGGAGGGACTTATCCGCTTCAGTTACATGGGTTTAGTGAGAGAGGGAGGGACTTATCCGCTTCAGTTACATGGGTTTAGTGAGAGAGGGAGGGACTTATCCGCTTCAGTTACATGGGTTTAGTGAGAGAGGGAGGGACTTATCCGCTTCAGTTACATGGGTTTAGTGAGAGAGGGAGGGACCTTATCCGCTTCAGTTACATGGGTTTAGTGAGAGAGGGAGGGACTTATCCGCTTCAGTTACATGGGTTTAGTGAGAGAGGGAGGGACTTATCCGCTTCAGTTACATGGGTTTAGTGAGAGAGGGAGGGACTTATCCGCTTCAGTTACATGGGTTTAGTGAGAGGGGAGGGACTTATCCGCTTCAGTTACATGGGTTTAGTGAGAGGGGGAGGGACTTATCCGCTTCAGTTACATGGGTTTAGTGAGAGAGGGAGGGACTTATCCGCTTCAGTTACATGGGTTTATTGAGAGAGGGAGGGACTTCTGAGAGAAGGATATCCGCTTCAGTTACATGGGTTTAGTGAGAGGGGGAGGGACTTATCCGCTTCAGTTACATGGGTTTAGTGAGAGAGGGAGGGACTTCTGAGAGAAGGATATCCGCTTCAGTTAAATGGGTTTAGTGAGAGGGGGAGGGACTTATCAGCTTCAGTTACATGGGTTTAGTGAGAGAGGGAGGGACTTATCCGCTTCAGTTACATGGGTTTAGTGAGAGGGGGAGGGACATATCCGCTTCAGTTACATGGGTTTAGTGAGAGAGGGAGGGACTTCTGAGAGAAGGATATCCGCTTCAGTTACATGGGTTTAGTGAGAGGGGGAGGGACTTATCCGCTTCAGTTACATGGGTTTAGTGAGAGAGGGAGGGACTTATCCGCTTCAGTTACATGGGTTTAGTGAGAGAGGGAGGGACTTATCCGCTTCAGTTACATGGGTATAGTGAGAGAGGGAGGGACTTATCCGCTTCAGTTACATGGGTTTAGTGAGAGAGGGAGGGACTTATCCGCTTCAGTTACATGGGTTTAGTGAGAGAGGGAGGGACTTATCCGCTTCAGTTACATGGGTTTAGTGAGAGAGGGAAGGACTTATCCGCTTCAGTTACATGGGTTTAGTGAGAGGGGGAGGGACTTATCCGCTTCAGTTACATGGGTTTAGTGAGAGAGGGAGGGACTTATCCGCTTCAGTTACATGGGTTTAGCGAGAGAGGGAGGGCCTTCTGAGAGAGGGATATCTGCTTCAATTACATGTCTTGGATATTGCTTCGTCAAATTCTTGGTCAGAAATCGATTTATTCTCCTTGTCTTTGTGGTCGTTCTTCTCATCAGGTTGTTATGAACGGAAATTGCAGCGCGGTAGACCGGGACAACGCTGCAATTCATGACCATCTCTCAGCCTCATGGGAGACAACCAGAACAGCTTGAACACCAAAGGCCACTGTAGGTCAAGGAAGGAGCTCAGGAACCTGCATCACGCTCAGCTTAGGCAGGGCTTCCCGGCAGCCATTGGGTGGTCAGACTGTAAAGGGTCTATTTTTGGTCTGTTCGTCCTATCAGAGTGCAGGGCTTCGACCCATTATGGAGACAATCTCAGATTGAAATTTTAAAAGACTTTACAGGTCACGGGGCAGGAGCACTAGCAGGCAGGCCGGCAGGCCAATAAGAAGACTGGAAAACCAATTAAAGCCTTTGGAGGACAGACAATTCTGGACAGGCGGCTAAAGGGGCTGATAGAGGTAACAGGAATAGAATGGAACAGACTGAAGGGAAAATAGATTGTTGACTTGAATTCATATGGGATTGATTGGGAAAAGGGAAAATAATCGGGTTCTAATCAAATAAGAATTGTGCTTTTGTATTGTCCTACCTCAGAAGGCTCTGGTAGAAAACATTTGTTTGCAGTTAAATTGACTGTCGGATAATAGAAGCTCCCATTAAATGCATTCAAGTTCAATTTTATGCTCTAACTCGAAGGTGGAATTACCTTCACATTGTTGGATCCAGACAAAATGAATGTTTATTTAATCAGTACTTAATTCTTAAAAGTTGATAAATGATGATTAAGCATAATACAATACATGCAATTAAATGATTACGTTTAAATAACAAAGCAATTATGATCGGTTTTATTTAATTCTAATTACTGTTTAAACAAGCCTTCCAAAAAATCTAAACGAAAAGTCAAACATTTGTAATATAATTTTCTGATTAACCACATTTATAATTAACTGTGCTCCAGACATACTGTTAAAAGGGTACTCTTCTGGCTAATTCAGATGTTTTATCTTCATCTTCAACTTCCTATGAATGACAACTATTAAAACAAAAGTGTTCTTTTTCTCAAATGCGTGGAAATTGTGAATCTGTGTTAAAAAGAAGGAGCTGAATGGAAAGCTGCTTGACATCATGATGAAGTGGCTTCAAGCACACCGTATTTCCTACAGCAGGGAGCTGGGACCCACCCCACAGGGGTCATTTGTGAATGGGAGTCAAGGCTCCGTGGTCCATTCAACCCCGTCGGCTGTGAGCTTCCTTGTGGTTCTGGCTAAGAGTTAACCGTTTCGTAGGTCTATGCATTGTTTTATTTATCCAAAGATGCCCTCAAGGAAAACACACAAGCATAAACGCACACACGCATGCACACACACAGCTACGCACACACACACACACACACACACACACACACACACACACACACACACACACACACACACACACACACATCTTATAAATAACTTGGTCCTCATTCACACAAGCCAACAAACAGCAGAGTAATGCATTTCTTGAAAATAAGATACATTTATGTCACTTCAACAGGTAAATCATTGTTTATGAAGAAATACTGTTGACATATAGCTAAGGTCATCATGTTATTACTTATCTAACATAAAATGGAATGATACACATTAGGGTGATTAAAATTTACTGCCAGAAATATACAGTCACAATGAATCAAAAGGGCAAGTTTAACTGATGTAAGAAAATTAAAGAGAAAATAGGCGTCTCCTCACACAGCCAGACCATATTCTGTTCCCAGGTCTGGAAAGTCTGCCGTCGGCAGTGTTTGTCGTCACTCAACCTTACTTTGCAGCCGATTGGATGAGCTTCAGCCAGTCGGATCCTGCAATCCCGATATTAGTGTGGTATTTCCAAAGTAAACTCCATTGGAGAATGTTAGAGCAACCATATTCATTGAAGGAAAAACGTCTTGCACTCAAATACAACTAATTCCAAACTAGCAAAAATATCATATTATTTTAGTTATCTCCAAAATGGCACTGCCCGGTGACATCGTAGCTGGAGTTGGCTGATCGGCCGACTCAATGCTGTTCGGTTCGGTTTTGCCAGTAACCGACTGGTTCCAGGATAATATCCTGAGGCCAAACCGGAGGCTATTGGTAAAACTGTGACTCTCCTTGCCAATCCCCTTAAAGGATAACTGGATGCACCTCTCAGACATAGATAAAGCTGAAAATGGAAGACAATGAGTACCACTCCTTGACCGCCATGCAACCTAAAAGTATTTTTTTTTTCATTGTATGTTATAATACGAGAGAGTTATGCCAAATTACAAAAAAAAATCTGTATAATTGCATTTTTTTGTGAATGTATTGGAAAGATGTTTTTCAGGAGCCTTTAAACGTCCTAACCTTGTATATTTCTCAGGAGCTCAAGCAAATAACCCCAACAATCCTTCAAATGGATGCAGACTAGGGGAGGGCTATTGCCCTTTTGGCCACATCGACCACATATGTGTGTTTCAGAGAAGAGTTAATTAGCTGCCCAAAGATTGAGGATCTCTCTCTCTCTCTCTCTGGATGGCTGCTTTACAAATCTGATGAATTAATCGATTTAGTATCAATATAACCTGGAGATATATGAAAGACCTTTGCACACACCCACAATCAATATGGCTGCAAGGCGGATCCTCTCTACCATCAAGAAATTCGTTTTTAACCAGAATTGGGGACCTTATTTGTCAATGACATGTGAAATGTAATGTTGGATACAAAATGGATGTAAACGGAAACATCAGAAGTGCAGGACAATATAGTAATTTGAACGAAATTATATATCGATTTTTGTGTATGTGTGAATGTATAAATTGCAAAGGTATAGGTGCCCATTTCATACACTGGCCTCAGCAAAAAAATGGATGAAGGGAAAGAAAGTTGTAAGCAGGTGAACTTCAGTCTAATGTACCTGACAAGGCTTCATCGTAGACTTTCAACTCTTTGGTTGTGTTATTAATACCTGCCGTTGCAAATAACCAATCATTGGCCAGGTGCAGTGACTAGGCAAACAAATATGCAGCATCCATACAGACATTATTTACTGTCACAAAGCTTGACTTATTGGTGAAGACAATTTTTAATTTTACTAGCAATTTCCATGTGTCCGGTCTCTCAAAAACATACATATTTCTGTATTCAAACTTTAATTAGAATTTGCCTGCATAGAAATGGGGAGAGTTCAAAGCTGTGTTGCTATCTTTCAATTAAATAAACCATTATGCCGTCCCATGATAGAATTGTTGCTCCATCTCAGGTCCTTTGTTCGTAGACAATGAAATGTAATTTGGCAAAAGAATAACAGACAGTTATTGTTTTTAAAGGTACATTTGTTTTTCCCTGAAAGCTAGAGAACTAAATCGAATAATTTTGATCGCCGGGGTTGATTCATTTGTATTTAATGTATCTTTGCAAATAAAAAAATAAAAAAACACAAAAAGAGACAAATAATAATGAATCATGGTCTCAAACAAGCTTCCTCCTTATTGTTGTTTCTCAGGGGAAACGCTAGGCCCACCGCTGTTTGCCAGTGCGATTTTAGCGGTATGTAAAAGGAAATGAATTATTGAACATGTAAACACAAAAGACACCACACACACTAATCCACACAAAGTGTGCATTATTTCATAATGCATATACATATGAGGACACGGAGTTGTCGGTTATCTAACCTTCAGCTTCCCCTTGCGGGGCAAATTTGCTAAAATAAAGAAGCCACACTAGGACTCAATTATAACATGAAATCCCCTACTGTACATTATATATATATATATATATATATATATATATATATATATATATATATATATACGTATATACAGGGGTCGGTGTGGCATTACAGAGATACAACAGAACAATTTTGCAAAACATTATTATATATACATATATCTATATATAATATTTTTTGCAAAATGGTTCTGTATTTCTAAATATATATATATATATATATATTATATTTTTTGCAAAATGGTTCTGTATTTATATATATATTCAAATTTTCTTCTAAAAGTTAACTCATCTTTGATTAATTAGTACACTGCCTTTAACACTAATTGATCATTAAAAGGTCCATGGGGGAAGGTTTTCTGAAATGCTCAAACAGAAACAAAATGCTCTGGGAATGTGTTCTCTTCAGTGTCATGGATCATGCCTGTGCCTTGATGAGTCATCCAATATAATGTTGCCCTCTCTGTGAAGAGGAAGATAAACAGCCAGGGTGACAGGAAAATTGGAACTATA